>JABYQN010000004.1:3000000-3250298 GCA_022606135.1 Fomes fomentarius | reverse complement strand
ACCCTAACCTAACCCTAACCTAACCCTAACCCTAACCCTAACCCTAACCCTAACCCTAACCCTAACCCTAACCCTAACCCTAACCCTAACCCTAACCCTAACCCTAACCCTAACCCTAACCCTAACCCATAGCTTACCTCCCTCCCTCCACTAAACCCCCCTCCCTTAACCCCATTACTCAATCTACATATCCTCTCCATGAACACCTTCTACACCCTTGACACCCCACTCCACAACATGCCCAACACTCCCAACACACACCCACTCACCATCACCTCCCATAGACAGTGCATCTCACCATCAACAGCACAAACAGAGACCCCTGGTGCCGACCACCACTGCTGCCATCCCAAGTCCACACAACGGGTGGTCTCCGAAGTACGCAACGGGTCAACGGGGGATGGTATTGCAGCAGTGGCCTCTTACGCATCAACAGAGGTCAACACCCCCTGGCAAAGGGCAACAGGGATGCGGGCAAGTTTTGCACAAACCAATGGTCCTGAGACCAAGATAGGAATGGCAAAACACTATCCGTCCCAGCAGGACGGCGTGGCCCTCACCCCTGTCACAGCCCACCTACGGCTGAGTGCTAGCCACCATAGAGGGTACACCCTCCATGGACACCTCGCATACACTTAACAGTGCAATCAGCAACCCACAGCCAAGTGCAAGCCGCCATGAAGGGTACGCCCTCCATGGACACCCTGCATGCACTACAGTGCACTTGACTACAAACCCCCCAAATCTGCACCACAGTGCATAAAACAACGCCAAAAGGGACCTCTGGTGCGGACCACCACTGCAACCATCCCTAGTCCACACAACGGGTGGTCTCCGAAGTACGCAACGGGTCAACGGGGGATGGCATCGCAGCAGTGGCCTCTTACGCATCAACAGAGGTCAACGGCCCTCTCATAGGGCAACAGAGGTGCGGGCAAGCCTTGCACAAACCAACGGTCCTGAGACCGAGATAGGTATGGCAAGACGCTATCCGTCCCAGAGGGACGGCGTGGCCCTCACCCCTGTCAAAGCCCACCCACAGCTGAGTGTAAGCCGCCATGAAGGGTACGCCCTTCACAGACACCTTGCATGCACTTAACAGTGCACTCAGCGACCCACAGCTGAGTGCAAGCCGCCATGGAGGGTACGCCCTCCATGGACACCTCACATGCACTTAACAGTGCACTCAGCAACCCACAGCCAAGTGCAAGCCGCCATGAAGGGTACGCCCTTCACGGACACCTTGCATGCACTTAACAGTGCACTCAGCGACCCACAGCTGAGTGCAAGCCGCCATGGAGGGTACGCCCTCCATGGACACCTCACATGCACTTAACAGTGCACTCAGCAGAAGCCAAGTGTAAGCCGCCACAGAGAGTACGCTCTCTGCAGACACCTCACATGCACTTAACAGTGCACTCGGCTAAAATGTGTGGGAGCACCCAAAAAGGAAGGTGGTGGTTCGAGGTCAAGAGAGGGTGGGAAATCCCGGGGCCCAGTAGCCCTATATATACGAGTTCAGTCGGAGTTTGAAAATAGACGCCCAAAGCACAGCCACCCATGTGGCGGCAACCTGCCTTGTTTGGCGCCTTTTCCCGCGCTTAAGCGCCATCTTGTATCGCTTATAACTCCTTAACTGATCATCAGTATGCCTTCTTACTAGCACCATTAGAACCGCATTGACTGTGGCTACAAAAACCACAAATGTCAAAATTCGCGTGACCCGACCTTTTGGGCGCTTTTTTCGTGATTTTGGCGCCAGATCCGGCCAATTGCCCTTTTTAGCGCGCTTCCTTCCGCATTTGGGCATGTTTGTATTGGCTGTAACTCCATAACTAATCATCAGTATGCCTTCTTACTAGCACCATTAGGATCGCATTGACTGTGGCTACAAAATGCACAAATGTCAAAATTCGCGTGACCCGACCTTTTGGGCGCTTTTTTCGTGATTTTGGCGCCAACTCCGGCCAGCTGCCCCTTTTAGCATCTTTTCCCGCGCTTGAGCACCACCTTGTATTGCTTATAACTCCTTAACAAACAATCAGTATAGCATGTAATTACCACCGTTACGATCACACAAACTGTGGCTACCATGTCCATCACTGGAGTGCCTATGGTACCACAGCCACATGTTTTATACTGTTCCTAAGTATGCGTACTAACCCAAAACTCTACTAGCCATAACCAGAACCGTGCCATATTAGCATACTGCTCATTCTTCTCCTTTCGCATCAACCATGCCCCAAATGCCACATCATTCCCCCACCTCACTCTAAAATGCTGCTCTCCTGCTTCTCGCACCCCATCATCAAAGTATCCCCAATACACCATAGGTCCAACCATATCCAACCATCCAGCTGGACAGTTTGACTCCTTTCCAACCTTCGCAGGATGCAACCGATCTTGTAGGAATGGCATATGACACTTGAAGCAAGCACCAACTGACCCTGGATACCGCAACGCCCTTCTCCAATCCAAGTATTGGCCAGCAGTCCGCAGAGGGTTGAACTTGGTCTCCGTCAGCAGTGCCTGCATGCTAGGACATTGCAGTAGGTTGTGGCTGCCTGTAGCTTGCCAAGTTCCACCAGCCATCATGCATATAGCACAATGACCAGAGAACTTGTCTGCGGCTGCCTGATACCGCTTGACCAAAGGATCTAGAGCAGATTCTCTATCCAACTTTGCCCGCTTGGCTGCCTGTACAGGTTCCAAGAATGCAGAACCACGCAGCGATGCACCAGCTGAAGTAGACGCCCGAACGGTATCAAAATCCAAGGCAAAGGAGGTGGAAGGGGCACGTGCTCGCACTGCACCGACTTGAGGAGACAGTGCAGTAGTAGAGGGGAGGAGACGTGCAGGAGGTAGAGTAGGGACCACAGAGGTAGGTCTACCGTTCGTGAGTTGGAACCATTGTGAAGGAATCGAACCATTGGACAGTTTAGCGCAACACGGGCACCTCCAATCCACCTCGCTGTCCAAACAGCTAAGCTCCACTCCATCTAGGAACTTGGTGAATAGACGTCGCCAGCACATCCGCTCAGAGTCTTTCAACACTGGCTGAAAGGACGAAGTGCCAAGGTGTCGAGCGGTCTCACCAGTTCCCGTGATTGATGGCAATCCAGCTTGAGTGAGGATGTAGATCTGGATTGTTGCCTTGTCACCATCGCGACCTCCACGCCCTGCCATTTGCAGAAAGTCCACCACTCCACGGGGTACTCCCACAAAGTACACCCAGCGCACATGGGGATAGTCGTTCCCAGGGCCAAAAGCATCTGTAGCCACCATGACTTTATCTTCAATCTCGACTCCATTCCACCAGCGCAGGGCAGTAGCATCCCTTTGCTTGGGGGTGAAATCACGGTCACTTGAGCCACGATAGAAGCCACAGTTTAGCGCCTTTGCCAGAGTTTTGCCATCTGCGATGCGCTGCACAAAGACCAATGCACGACTCTTGGAATCACAGCGCTTCAACTGCAAAGGCAGTAGCACTTCAGCTGCAATTGTTTTAGCGGTCTGTTCATATATTTGTTAGAGTTATATGCACAATCCAAACATGCAATACACACCTTTGCATCGACACATGGCTTCTTTACCAGTGGCATAAAGTGGAGCTCGGGCCGGTTGGAGGTAGCACGGATAATCTCCACCTTGGATGACAAGTTGAAGGTCGTGGAAAGGGAGGGAATGGAGATAGGAGCAATCGTGGCAGACAAGAGCATGATTTGGACATTGAGAAGACGCAACTCCTTGACCCGACTCATAACCTGCCTGTACTCCCCTTCAGTCAACACCAAGTGCGCCTCGTCGATGACAATTCGGCAGAGAGGGATGTCGGCTCGCAGTTTTGCAACTGCTTGCCTCCACATATCAGTGGTAGACAAGTCAAGGGAGACAAGAACCAGCGAGTGTTGGTCATTAATCTCAGGGTGCGCAGAGTCAAAGAGAGTATGGGGAATGCGGAGCGCCTCGAGTCGCCGGTGCCAGTCTTGAAGCAGTGAACGAAGGGGACAAAGCACAGCTGTGATTCTGTTAACTTCCACTTGCGCAATGGTTGCGACAATTGCACTCTTCCCAGACCCAGTGGGCAGAATAACAACAACGTCGCTTTGCCACTGGAGCCCGGCCATTACAGCTAGCTTCTGTCCTTCGTTCCGCCATTGTGCATGAGGATTAGCCAGAACTGTGCGGAGTCCTTGCAATGCTTCATCCTCTGAAGGCACTATTATACAGATATAGTCAGCAGAGCTCTCAATGATATAATAGACACTCACCTCTTGCTGGTGGCGGCACAATAGGAGAAGGCACAGGAGGAGAGGGATTCGACACAATTATAGGTGGCAGGGTGACACGCAAAGCAGGGCGAGGTGGTGATTGTGGTTGTAGTTGATGGTGTATAGCAGAAGTAGAAGAGGATGAGGCGGGCTGTGGGATAGGAGGTGGAGTATGAACGTTAGGATCCGCATATAGGTCATCGATGTTGTGGTCTGTGCATATTATTAGAGTAAAACACGTATGCAGTCTGATAAATACATACCATTGTTAGCGGAGCGTGGAGGAGAAGTCTTAGGCTGTCCCGTAGCCCACATCTGCTGCAGCTGTGCAAACATGTCTTGCAATCCTCGAGTTGTGGCGACTTCTTCAAGCTTCTTCTCCATTGCAGTCAGTCGAGGCTCGATCTTCTCCCACACAGCAGAGGCTACGAGGTCCACCTCTTCTTGTTTTACTTGAGAGAGGAGGGAACGGGGAGGCGGTGCTGTGTACTTATCCCTTGTAGTGTCAGCCAACTGAAGACGCTGTCCGCCTATTTTATATCAGCATAAGTATAAGTGATAGCAGTGACAGAAGTCAAGCTTACCAGGCACTAGACGTAGCACATGGTGCCATTTAACAGAGGTAGTGAAGAAAGGACCGATATAGTCCTCTGCCAGACCAGTAGACGCCCGGTCCGTAACACCATACCGCAGAGTATCCACTCTGTGAGAGTGTCCAGCCTGCGCAGAATCAACCGTATCGAGCTCCTCTTCTAGCCACATCTCCTCGAGGCCTGCATGCTCCCGGCGCAATGGAGTAGACACTTGACGCCAGTCACGAACACCTAGCGGAACACCAATGTGCTTGCCTGTCCAACTCTTCATTTCATACGACAGATCGTCACCGGTGAATGGTCTGTCGTAGTTGACAAACAAAAAGGTCTGGAACAGGTTCTTCACCGCTTGGTTTCCAGGGTAAAGAATGCTGGCACAAAGCTGAGCAAAGGGACGACAGATCGCCTCCTTGTAGATCATGACAGCACCAAGAGAAGCATTGAGAGAATGGGGGATAAGACGGTCATGGCCATGAGCGGCACGCATCTTGTGGTACGTGCGCATCAAAGCAACATGATCATCAATAATGCGCAGAGCGCGCACCATTCCACCACCAGTGTTGACACGAGGCATCCCAGTTAGCTCCGTAGTCCGACCGGGTGCACCACAGTTCATCTCCACCTGAACAAGGCAGAGAAGATCCAAGTATGCATAGTTGCGAAGCCAGTCGGCTAAGGCGATAGGGTTCCAGATGAGCCGACCATTTGTTAAAATAACAAAACGGTCACGGAGAGAAGGAGTGTCAAGAATGTGCTGAGCCAGAGTGTCTACATGTCCAAGAATATGAGCATTAGCGCGGTCGGTAAAGAGGGAGTAGCCAGGAGTAGTGTTGCCCATGTCGTCCTTTAGCGCCATAAGATCGATATGGAAGGGGTGATTGAACAGAAGGTGGGTGAGAGTAGCGACTGTCTTATCCTCCAGAGCGCCTTGAGATTGCTGTAGCTTTTCCAAGCTAACCTCACCACCCTTGAAAATAAGAGTGGTTTTCTTGGAGTTTTGCTTCCACTTCATGTTCGGTTCGCTTTGGGTGGACATGACGAGGCTAGAAGCCCGATGCTGAAGGGAACGGATGGAATGGAAGGTGGAGTCAGTGCCCACAGTGAAGTGTTGGCGAAGGTTGAGAACGGTGTTAGCAGTAGGTGTCCCATCGTGTGCCAAATCTAGCATCGCTACTCCAAGGAACGTAAGGCGCTAGAAGCCAAGTAAGTCAACAGTATCAATAGAATCAATCACAACACACCATCAGATACGTCAGCTTGGCTAGAACACCGGTGACTTCACGGGGTTCCTTGATCGTGCCGTCTTGGTTGATTTGGGTGTGGATGATGAAACGGATGGTGGGGTCGGGGAAAGGGTTGTCGTGGGATAGTGGCCATGTCTCCGTCCACAAGGAAAGGAGAATGTTCTTGACATACTCATCAAAGTCAACAGGCTCTGCAGCATTGACGTCCTCGTCCCGAATGTCATTTGCAAAAGCCTGCATCAGGTCACTGATGCCCTCATGCCACCCACACCGGTAGGTTGGATGGGAGGAGGCACGAATGACGAAAGCGATAAGTTGAACAGCGACACGGCTGTAAGCCTTGAATGAGTCGTGCACTTGATGCTGGTTGAACGGTGTGTGGTTGTAATCGCTAGTGACATGGTAAGCACACGATAAAGCACATGGTCTATACATATGTACCTTGTGGGCGTCTCCGTGTTGAGAATCTGGCAGCAGAGTTCGCCAGCGACAGGGATGAAGTTGTAGACTCGGTTGAGGAAGCGTTGGACAATGGGACCGAGATTAGCCAAGTCGCTGTTGGGCTTAGGATATTTGACCAGCTGGATAAGGAGAGCAGGATCTTGAGTCGCCACCCATTCTCCCCAGCGAGTGGTGGCCTGCCAAGGATTGACTTGCCGGTGATCGACCTCACTGAAAGGAATAACAGCAGGGATGTCGAGCTGTTCCCTCAGTGTTGAGAGATAGGGGGAGAAGGAAGTGACTGGCGGAGGGGCATAACGGTGGACGGGAAACCATGAGCGTGCTGCAGGGTGCTTGCTGAGCTGCTGGCAATCACAAATCTGGTAGCGCCCGTTGGATGGCAAGGTGACTGAATGAGACTGTCGAGCATGGTTTTGGAGAGACTTGAAGCCAGGGTGTATCACAGTGCACACCGGACACTCGTAGCCAGTAAGAAGGGAGAGACCTTGGAATTGAAGAGGCGTAGCAGCAGGGATGGCTGGCCAGTCTTCACAAATGCCCTCTGTAGCCACAGCCTGGTCGATCACTTGCATGTCGATACGAGCTTTGAACCCTTTGTGTTGCTGGCTGAGATGACCTTGGATGTGGGAGGGCAGAATGACAGCTTGACAAGCAAGGCAAATCAAGGCCTTGAGACGACGATTGATCAGAAAACCCCACGCTGCAAGAGGTTCTCCGTCCAAGTCATACAGCTAGAATAATCATTAGAACAGAGTCTATGTAATATATAGTAGAATATCACATACCTCTGGGACCGGTGCTACCTGCTCATTTAGTTGGAAAGGAGCAGGATCTACAGACATATGGGACGACTGAGACCGGGGAGATGAGCCCAGTTGAGCAGAAAGGCTGGGAGAGACAGCCTCATTTAACATGGAGCGGGAGACGTGGAGGTCTTGCTGCATAGGAGAGCCGGGTACTTCCTAAAGGCCACAGAATATCAGCGGAGAAATAAATGAATTAAATGTATATGACACTTACTTGAGCGGGAATATTCCCTTCCTCTTCTGAAGGGTTAGGCCCAGTAGCTGATGGAGGGATCTAATGGTCCGATTAGATAACAGATATTCAATCAAAATATTCTGACACACCAGCCAGGTATGGGTCGGAAAATTCTTAAGATGATCCCAAAGAACTCTCTGGTTTTTGAATGTACCAGCACACACAGTCCCCTCTGAATCTACACATCTACAAATGATTCTATTTTCCTTATCCCTTTCCACGTCAGTAGTGGGACCTTGTTTCGTTAGTGGATATTGATGAATGGGGAAGGTGAACATAGGGCACTCTCTCTGATGATGAGATGGTGATTTGTCATAGGTAGCCTTGCAGTAGGAGCAGAGAGCCATGATGAAAAAGGAGAGAGAGGAGCAGTTGAGAAATCAGTGATACGATGATAGTGGTCGAAGATCAAGAAGTGATTTTCCGAGTTCAGAAGCTATATATACTGATGGACTATTTATAATTGTTTACATGGCATCTACATCAGATGGCGCTAAGAGGACCAGGCAGCGCCAAAGTGACCAGGGCGGCGCCAAACTGACCAGGCGGCGCCAAAGTGACCAGGAGGCGCTAAGAGAACCAGGAGGCGCCTAAGTGACCAGGCAGCGCCAAACTGACCAGGGCAGCGCTAAAGTGACCAGGCAGCGTCTAAGTGACCAGGTGCGGCACCTAAGTGGGGTGGGCGCCAAACTGACCAGGCGCCAAACTGACCAGGCGCTAACGGCATTATGGGGCATAATGCCGGCTTCATAGTGTTAGTGCAAATCTGATTGCGCTCTCTCTCTCTCACATTGCGCACCTGCCACTGTCCGGGATGACACCAACCGGCTGCTCTCTTCCAACATTGACGCACACCCTCTAACATGCTTGCTTGCAAGCTGTCTTAGCTCACAGCTTCATCATAGCCTTCAAAACACCCACCCATCACCCCATCGCTGGCCACCCACTCCGTAGCAGCATCCACACTGACCTCACCCACTGCCTGTGCGCACCCTGCGCATGCCTCGCTGGCTTACTCACCACTGCCACCTGTCCCCTCATCCGTCCACCCACTGCCTGTGCACGCGCAACCCCTCTGTCAATGTGCGTAGGGTACGCACCTGTCTGGGAGCAATGCCACTCCACCATCATGACCGTGCGTAGGGTACGCACGCCTGCTGCTGACTTCACATTTCAACCATCTTCAACCACTGCCCTCACACAGGTATATGTGGGCGGTGGCTCGCTTGTCTTATTGGCTGCTGTGCTGCGGGCACCATCTTCAACCACTCCACCATTGCCCTGCCACTGCCACCATGCGTAGGGTGCGCACGCCCCGCTGCACCCTGCTTTCTGCTAGCCATCCCAGCCCCACTGTCAAGTCTATCACTGCCCACTGCCAGTCGACTAGTGGTGTATAGTTTCCATACCATTTCGAAGTCGTGCCCTGTTGTGTGAATGGAAACAATTGCCGTTTGTATCTGCCCAATCAAGGAATCTTTCCCTGGCCTTTGGCTGGTAATTTACTGGAATTCCTCTTGTTATGATTCATTTCCTGGCCCATCGCATTCAACCACATGGGCATGACAAGGATATCACTCGGAAATCTCAGACTCCCATGGATAAAATGATAGATATCAAAGGCATTCCTGGGTTAACTCCTGGTCAAAGGCTCAAAACAATCCCAGATGCAATTCTCAAGCCAGGGATGCACACGTATATATCTTTTGCATATAATGGGCCTTGGCATCCCAGTGAAATCTCTAGGAAACTATAAACCGCCACTCAATCTCTCCCTTGAATATCCCGGACCGGGGCATGAGGAGGGGTTGCATGTCGTGCTGTGTGTGTGTGGCAATGCGACGGCAAGGGTTCATGGCCATATATAGGCATTGGGCGCTTCTGGAACCCCAGCCTAGGGTTGGGAACTTGAATCCTGGCGATCCTGGAGAGCCTCATAACCGCCGAGTCTGTTGCCAATCTCCTGAAGAATGGTGTCTTCAGGTTCAAACACTCAGCTGCCATGACTGGGACTCGATGGTCCATGCATGCTTCTGCGCCGGTTCGGCAACGGAAGTTCGCACTACGCTGCCTTCCACGTCCCGCACGACACCCCAGATAGGCACACATGCACCCTTGTACCAAGGGCACAGCTCTGAGGAGCAACTTCGCGAAGAAAGCCGGAAGCTGTCCCAGGCTCCCATCAGAACCTCGGCAAAATACCCTCCACGGCGTACTGAGAGTCCGAGAGGCGTGGATTATACGAACCCGCGTGTTGTCACGCGCTGTCGGAAAGGGGAGAAACGGTGAGCAGAGGACGGGACGTGGAAGAGTGACAGAGGGTAAGATCACGGACTCTGCCAAAAAATACGCCCCAAAAGTCTTACGCGCCAAAGTCGGCATCGTCTACTGACAGGGCCAGGGCTGACCGTAAGCCACGACACTAGTCCGTGCTCCGGGTGGAGCGCCGCGCTAGTGATGATAGTCCTAACCAACGATCCGTGGCAACTCCTGGGCAATGCCTCTCGGCGATGCTTGGTCAGCCGCCGTTGGGGGAAGCTCTGGAGCAACGGACTCCTGGGTACTAGCAGACGAAGACGACGCCCGAGCAACTACCATCGACGACGTCTCGTACAGTCCCGCAGAGCCTGAAGAGGATGTTCTGTCCACAAGGCAGCCGGGCATAGAGCTTGCGATAGCACCGCATGACGACGAATCGAAGATAAAATATAGGTGGTGATAGCGGGCAGTAGAGGGTAGTCCGTGCTCCTACCAGGAAGATCCAACAGACACGAGAGGATGGACATGACGTCGCGAAGGTGACCGTCGACCAACTGAATATCGCGTCAGCGCCGTAGGGAACCGGTGCAACTCACGGTAACGTCATCGAACTGCTGCGAATGCGACCCCGTCCACCTCCAGCGTTTGTTGTCGCTGTAACCGGCGACGACTGTTGCGGCGATGGATCCCGGTTCGACCCGGCCAACGACCGCGACGACTTCATTGCCCTCCCTGAACGTCTGAAGAACTTCCGGAAACGAGAGTAGACGATACGTGAGACCATAGGTCAGAGTCCGAACCAGAGCGACCAGCCTGCTTGGCGTCCAAGACCGTTACTTTTCCAGGGAGATATTCCTTCAATAGAGCGGAGAGGAGGGCGATGTCTCGACATACCTCTGCATCCTGTTTCAGTCGTGTTCGGTGGAAGAGGAAAGAACCATCGAACGTGGGTGGTATCGAGTCCGGAAGATCCAAGTTTAGAGGCGATGGGTACGAGGCATCTTAAAGGTACTGGAGAAAGTTGACTTCAGTGGCTGCCGGGTGCACCGGAAGTGGCAAGTGAAGCGCTGAAGGGCGACGTCCAAATCTACCAATCGTGACATCGACCTCACCTTCAGACTGATATTCATTCACCAAATGGCAGTCGCGACCGGATACAACCGCGCAGCTTCAAAGTAACGAGAGAGACGCCGTGGTCTTCATGCACATGGACGCGCGATGAACCAGAGGTTGAGCAGGGAGATGATTACGGAATTGCAGTGGACGATAGCACAAAAATGCGATGATTAGCGTAATGATACGATGCAAACAGATAGCGAACTTTTGCAGCGGTCCCCGTCCTCGCCCAACCTCCACCTCCACCTCCACGCGTCACACCCTCACCTGCCCCAGCACCGCGACCTGCCCTCTCTATGCATATCCCATACCCATATTCATACAGAGCATCCCGACGCGCCGCAACGAAAGACGGTCGGGAAACGGAGGCGGACTCACTCCTGGATCTTCGCGAGGATGTCGCGGTCGTGGAAGAGGAAATACTCCTACACACGCAAAACACCCGACACGTAGCGTCAGCAACCCACGCCAGCACCATTCCAGCAAACACTCACCTCGTCGCCGACCTTGATTGGGCTGCCACCGAAACCGGGTACGAGCACACGGTCACCCGCCTTCACGCTGACGGGCTTGACATTACCGTCCCGGTCAGGAGCACCAGGGCCGGTCGCGATGACGGTCGCCTCCGGGATGGGGTGGCTCGTCGCCGACGAGGGGAGGAAGATACCGCTCGCGGTTTTCTAGGAACATGGGCTGGTAAGCACTGCGTCCGGGAGTGAATAAGACATGGGGAATAGACGTACTACGTCAGGCTTGAACCGCTGGACAAGGACACGGTCGAAGAGCGGGAGAACGGACTTGATTGACTTGAACGTCGCCTGGGCAGCCTGTGCCGCACATAATTGTCAGTATATACAACCAAGTTTTGGGCGAGGGTGCTGCGTACCATTGGGAGAAGGTAGTGTAGGAGGAAGAGGAAGGGAAGGAAGAGTGCGAGAACGAATGCGAGCGTGTCAGAGTGCAAGAAGCGCCCGATGACAGGCTTCCGATTTTTGTACGCGTTTGTTTGGCCTAGACGCCCACACAAACAACGGCGGAGAAGAGTCCAGAAACTGACTTCAACCTTCCGATACCTCGAGGCTCCGTGCGACATTGGGTAGTTTGTCAGAGTTGGTTGTCAAGTATTATGGATGTGTGGTATAGAGATGTGTATAAACTACATTGCGGTGACGAGCACGGAGACAGGTATGGAAGTGCCTAACGGATGTGTGGATAATGCGAGTGCGTAGTACGTACGAGCAGAAAAAATATGTACAAGGAATGAAACGCTTGCCAGAAGTCTACTGCGAAAGGATAGTGCGGGTAAGAATGCGAGTGCTGATGTCGACGTATGTCAGGGTCGAACACCACCGAACGACAAGATATGCCCATCGCGCCTTCGACGCGGAGCGCAAGATGAAGAGAGAATAAAAGAGACCTCGACGGATCGTCGTGTCAAGCCAACTCACAAACATCGCGGTGAGTCGCCTCAGTCAATCATCATATCCACATCCTCCTGCCCCTGCCCTTGCCCTTGCCCTTGCCTGGACGGCCCCGCCTCCCTCTCCATTCTCTCTCTTTCCTCCCTTTCCTCCCGCTCCATCCTCTCCACCCTCGACATCTCCGGCCCCGGAACCGGCATGATCGTCAATTGCCGCGCTAACGCCCTCCTCGACAAGTCCGCCTCCACCAGCGCCTGCCGCGCCGTCTGCGACATGTTAAGATTATTCATGTCTTGCACTTCAGGCCACGCAGGCGGTGCAGGGTTTCCCGGGCGGTATGTCCATGTTCCGTCTGCGAGCGCGGCCGCGAGCACCGAGCTTGGGTGCGGGTTCGGGGTCCGCGCAACCGCCGCCGCTATCGACGCTGCCGCCGAGGGTATAGGAGCCCCGGGGACGACCAGCGGAGTTCCCGCCGTCGTCGAGATCGCTCGCCGCGTAACAGTACCTTGTGTTGCGGGCACGACCGTCGCCGTCGAGCTACCAGAGTTCACCCGAATCGTATTCTGCCCTTGGGCTTGCGTCGTCGGCGTTTGAGTTTGCGTCTGACCTCTCGCCGCCTGAACCTGAGCATCTTGTGCAGCCCGAGCCTCCGCAGCGACCGCCCGCGCCTGCCGATCCCGCTCCCGCGCCTCCCTCCTCTCCGCCCTCGATGCACCGCCCGCCACAGCTGTCGAGCCCGACCCGCCCGCACCAGTCACACTGGCTCCTTGATGGTGGTGGTGGTGGTCGCGCTCGCCATCCTCCTCGGGATCCTTCGCGCTGCACCAGAACCGGTGTCCTTCGCTCCACGCCGTGCTCTGGCATTCCTTCCCGCAATACTTGGCTTTTCGACACCGTCTGCATTTTGCGAACTCACGTGGAAAGCGTTCCCATTTCCCGCACAGCACTGTCACACGTCCCGCCCCGTCAGCACCGCCGCATGTCGAGAGCACGCAATCAAAGAGAGGGCCCGAGAGCGTATAATCAACACTCACTATTCGCGCACTGCCTGATCCCACCCCGACTATCGTCTTTCCTGCACGCATTCCGCATGATAACCCCTGCCCAATATTGGATCTCCGACGGCAAGCTAGGCGGGGGGTTCGGAGACTCGAGCTCAGACGAACTGTGCCGGTACGTGAACCTTTCAACCAACGCGAACACGTTCGTCATTCGCGTCGTCGAGCCTGAGGGAGCACCGGAGTTCGAGCTCGATGAACCGGCCGCCACTGCTGGTGTTGAACCCGAACCCGAAGCAGCGCCGGATGAGGACGATGCGCGTTCCTTCTCCTTCCCGCGTCCCGTGGCATTGTTGAAAGCCTTAACGAGCGGGTGCACGTCCCGAATCCCGCTACCACCCGCCGCCGTCGACGAACTCGGTGCGATTGAGCCAGACCCACCCGCAACCCTACTGGAAGACGCGACCGAGGGCGAAGCCGCAGCATTAGAGGACGGAGAGGTGCCATACCGGCCCTCATTCGAGAGTTGCGCCGTCGCAGGGTGAAAGCTCGCCCGCGGCTTGTAGAACGCCTGCCTGCAATGTGGGTACTTGCTCAGGTACGCGAGCAACTGCAGGCTGAGGAGCACGTCTTCGTCCCTATACGGCCCCGACTCGATTTCGCGAGTATGGTGATGATGATGATGCGTCGGGGTACCGATCGTAGTCGTCGTCGCACCAGTTCCGGTTGTACCTGCTCGGATGGTATTCTGCCTTGTCGCAGGTGTCCCAACATCCGCTGCTCGCCCCGCACCAGCAACACCGTCCACTGCCGCCGCTGTTGGGGTGAGAAACTGGCCGGTAGCTTGACGTGTGGCTGTCATAGGCATCGGAAGGTTAGTAGTGCCCGCCCTAGGCGTGCGTTCACCCGCCGCTCCCATTCCTACACCTCCTGCAAGTCCATCAGCAACCGCACGTCCGGGAGGTCCATCGAGCGCACCAGGAGCTCCAGGGGGCGCGCCCATCGCGAAGTCATCGTTCGTCTCGAGCGAGACAATCCCGTCCTCAACTCCGACTCCGGGTACACCCCCCTCGTCGTTGATGATGATGTGTGCGTCCGACGGCATGTCGATCCCACCCCCACCTGGAGCCGCGGGTGCGGCGGTATCGGTGACTATGCCCACTGCTCGTCGCGAATGTGCTGCCCGGATTGTGCCTGTACCGGTTGTTTCTGTGGGCTGACGCTCTTGTCGCTCCGGTGAGGGTGAGGGTGCGTCACCGTCTCGGCTGGTATCCATGTCCACATCACCATCGTCCTCTGTTTCCGTCTCCGGTCGTGAGTTGGTAGCGGAAGTTGAGGTCGATGGGCCTGCCGAGGCATTGGGCACGTTCAGACGTGATCGATGCGGTCGTCGCGTGTTATTCGCAGGCTGATCCCAGACCGGACGAGCGATGATAGTTCCACTGCGATCTCGCCCGGGGACGACGACAGCGCCAGTGGGAGTATTGGATCCGTTTGGCGTCGCATTAATAGATGTCTCTGCGGAAGTGTCGGTGTCCTGTGCTCGTATAGCGCTCGGAGTTGCCTGTTCCGTCTGCATCGGTTCCTGTTCAACGTCAGTCAGTAGCACGATACCTGGAATACGGAAGGATGACGCACCTCTTGCGACTGGTCAGCCGGCTGGATGGAGGGATCCATGGGACGGATGGTAAGCCGTTCAGAGGCGATCTGGCGTTCCAACGCCCGAGCAATCGCCGCTGCCTGTTCCCGTTGCCTCATTTCCGACTGTGCCTGCCTTCTGGCCATGCGCTGCTCCCTAGTCTCCCTCGGCATGCCATTCGCCGCCACGGTCGGGCCCACTGCGAAGCCCTTGCTAGCGAGCCACGCCTCAAGAATACAGCCGACAACATCGAGGGTACCGGCCTGGACGACGCGACTCCGGATCGGTTCGCTGCCACGGACGCCGATGTTCACGATGCACTGGAAAGCGAGAGAAAAGCGGTAGGCGGCGTGCTTGTCGTACGACTTGGGAAGGAGGGTGGGAAGAGGCTTGGAAGGATGGGAGCCAAGCGCACAGAGGCCGTAGAAGATGGCGGGGTTCTCTGGGGGTGGCGGAGAGAGACAGAAGTCGTGGAGGATGCGCACGAGTCGCTCGAGGCCGCCGTCCATGGTCATGATCTCACGTATGCGGGGGGAGGTGGAGGTAAGATAGACGAGATGGGTAAGCGAGTTGAAGAGGGGTAAGGACGAGTTGGTGTCGAGCGCTGTGTGATCAAAGTTCAATATACGAGGGCCTGAGATGGTTTTGGAGATGATACGGACCTCGTCTGTCATAGAGTTGGGAAGATATGCATACGCACGCCCGGTTCTGGGCTGGGAACGCAAAGTTGGACTCCCGCATCGTTGTGGCTGGGCGGGTGGCGGGCGGGGGAGCAACGGTCGCGCGGTAAGCGATGTACACGAAGACGGTGAGAACGTAAAAGAGGTCGTGGTCGTCGCCGTAGTCGTTGTCGTCGTTGTCGGAGCGGTCGATGTTGAAGGTCATCTGCGCGCTACCTGATCTGACTGATCCTTTGTGTGCTTCTGTTTGGCTCAGGTGGCTGCCATGCGCCTTGTCCCCTCCCTGTCTTTGCCTTTCAACCATCTTCATCCATTGCAATCCTCCTCCTCGCCGTTCTCTATATCCCACCTTTGATGGCTTCTCTGGAAACGATGGGCTACTCGGCTTATGTTGCAGAAATCGCAACCGTCAGCCACAGTCGGCGCTCCTGACGCCTGAGGCTAGATTTCTGCCTGCGCTCGTAATTACGTGTTCGGTCTCGTCCAAGGTCTCCGAATGCTCTGGTCTTTTTCCGTCTTTGGCTCTTCATTGGTATCGTGTGTCTCGAAATCTTGATAATGAATCGTTTGCGGTAAGCTCCGCCTCTCTAAACCACACATCGCAAACTGCGCTGCTACTCTGACTCGCTATACCTTTCATGTGGCTATCTGTTGGGTTCGGCATCGGGTCGCATATCCTTTCCGCCCACCGGAGGTATCATCCATCCAAGTCAGCCATCGCCTTCTCTCACAGTTGACAGGGTGGTATCTGTCAATCTACAGAATACGACGGATACGGTCAGTATGTGTATACGTGCGAGTGTAGACGTATTGATATGTGTATGCTTCACCGTAAGCAGTTCGCCTCTTTCCACCAGGTACGGCCATCTTGTACGAGAATAACTGATAACCCCTGCAGTACTCACAGAGATCGGTGGTACGCAGTGGCTCACCCTGTGTGGTCCGTGCCGCCGCGGTGTGCTGTCACGTGTCGATTCAAACCACTCTCACAGATAGTTGAGCGACCAATTTCCGCATGACGTCTCTTCCACCGCATCTAGCAGGTCGGCCATTCGACTTGAACTATGACACACGAATCTTGGATCCGACTGTGGTTGGACAGCTGCCTCTCAATGTTCATGGTCTGCGAGTATTGACTTGCGGTGACCCATGGTCCACTCCGCACTCACTCAGGTCGAACGTCTCCTCGAAGGGGCGGTGGTCGTCGAGAAACTTGTCGAACAGCGTATCCGATGGGTTCGACATTAGCAGATGTTACTGCTGACAGTCAATCTGCAAAACATTTCTTGAGCGCATTGCAGCGATCGGAGATGGTGGTTTTGACGGATGAGTACTCTTCTCCATCACGTGGTATCCTTGATAGAGTGAACTCGTCCGCGAGTTGCCTAGAAAGTTTGAGGATCTCCGCCTGCTATCTGTATGTGCTGTCGAGACGGTGGCAGTGGCTGCTATCGTCGCATCCGTGCACAGTACGCGTACACCGCTGTGTACCAATGGCTACGCAACAAGAGGAACGAGTGTATTGGGCATCTCGCCTCCTATATATTGCTCAGGGATTCTGCTAACAGCATTACGGCGCTATAGGACCTTAACGCAGTGACGTCATGGTCCACAAAGGATAGCTCAGACGCCCAGTCAGGTAGGCTATGTTTGTCGGCCGCTTCATCTTGGTTTATATCTTCATGTCAGCTTGGGGCTATATTAAACTTATACATCCGGTCAGAGCGGTTCTGACACCAACAGGAGTATCAGATTATATGCCGTTAGTTATCGACCTCGCGGCATCCACACATCCACGGAGCAAAACAGGCTGCACTCTTCTCCGTTGCCGTTCGGAAGTCGTCACACGTACGTCGGCGGCACGAAGTAGTTGGTGCATTGCGTTCGCGTATGTATCTGTCATCTCGGTGTCACCGGAGCCATCTCGCGCAGACGGGTTGTGGAAGCGTATTTGCCAACGAGTAGTTGGGTCTCTTAACGGATACAGGACGGCTTGATCACGGTTCCGCACACTTACTAGAGATAAGTATCCACGATCGTGTCTGCTACCGACTAACTCACGCATAGCCCTAGAGGCCGTGATTCACCGTTCCACCGACGTCACGAGCGAGACATCGCAATCAACACGCTACCATGCGCGTCGGGACTCGGTTTACTTACCTCGTGGAGTTGCCGTGGCTATGTGTTATTGTCGATTTTAGCTATGAGCAGTGCCATGTCCGGGCGATGTCGTCAGTGAAAGGGACGGTGAGTGATCTCACCAGGGGCTGGGTTGACTGGGGGGATGGGTTGACCGCATACTTGAGCGTTCTCAGTTGTACTCTGCTGAATATGGTTTCAATACTAGTCGCAAAGCTCAAAGCCTCGTCCTTGTTTGGCTGCGCGCAGAAGCCGTTGCGACTGGTCACAAAGCACCGCCGGTTACCGTGCCGTAGACTCCATATCACTGATCGCTGTGCAAAGGTCCCCAGGTCGTAGTACAAGCACGAGTGCTTGCGCACGGGGCACAAGTCCTGACGTCACCATAGGCGCCTATCTACACCCGCAGGAGACTCAACGCCAAATCGTCTTGTTAGGCCCTGTTTGGAGCAACGGGGACAAGTCCGTGGACACATTTCCACGCACACGGGAAGAATGAGCTTATAGAGGGCTCGAGGCGGATGCAATGAAGGACGATAGAGCGTGGGTCTTGCGCACAGGATCCGGGTCTGGGAGGAATCTATTGGGTGTCTGCTTTGAGCGAGAAGGCGGGTCAGGTGGTAGGAGAAGAGAAGAGAAGGTCCAAGTAGTAACCACAGCCGCTCAGGGAAGACGAAGAGGTCGTGCAGGGGAAGTGCACCGCCCAGGATATAAGCTCGTCCAGGTCGTCATGAGCTTCAGGGTGGGGAACAAGATAACGTTCAATGCGTACGACATACCGAATTTCAGGGACTTCTAGTCACTGGGTCCTCCCACCTTCCCACCACGGAGTTCCACCCTTTGACCGTCGTCGGGTTCACGTACAGAGTAGGTTTCTGCATGCATGGGCGAAGCGGACATGAGATGATAGGGGTCGGTCCCAGGACGTCATCCGCTTCCCCAGCTGGTAGATACAGAGCTAGCCACGGGCCGCAACCGTGATCAAGTTCAATGAGGCATGACAGCTGACTGTAGTTGACTTGGTGTGAATCTCGGGCAAGGCGCACAAAACGAATCACTTAACATGCGACAGGTGACCTGGGACTGACAAAACGCGCAAAAGAGTACTTACAAGTCATCGCCTATGTAGATCAGAATGTGCACATGCTCTCAGCCCTGGTTCCTGACATACTTACATACTGCTCGCCGGAACCGAAAGCATTTCGCTGAATTTGAAGACAGGCAGCAGCTGGGAACTTTTGAGGAGTACTTAAGCGTGCGCCCGGACGAGTGGTCCATCCACCGACGCGATGGGAGTAAAGATACGCGTGCGATGGGCAGCATCGATCGATCGCGCACTTTCCATACTTACACCCCGCCATAACTTTCTTGCCCGACGCGGCCCAAACGATGCACTCCGCCCGCCGCTTGAGCCTTGGTGCCGTCGTATATCCTCGGCGCGCGTTGCCCCACGTCCCTCCTCCTCCTGCCCCTCCTCCAATCCTGCCGCGCACGACAGCCCAAGCGTTGCGGGCCACGCTACACGCATCGCGGCCCGCGCGCTCTGTTCTGCAGAATTAGCGAGCGGGGAAATTCTCCATTTTCTCGCGGCTGGCGCCTGCGCAGTGTTCGCCTAGTGAGCGTGTGATGATGAACATCGGCTGGTTGTGGCCTCCATCAAGCTCTAGTCTGCGCATCCCCACAAATCTGGGGCGTGCCTGGGTCAGACGACCCCGGTCCGCGAGAAGATGCATGTGCTCTCTCCGCGTCCATGTCCTATAAAGTGCCCGCCCAGACTTGTTGCTTCTCTGGTTGTCGTCCTCCGCTTCGTGCTTCCCATCCACCAGCGATCCAGCTCTCGGAAAGCTTTTCTCCGCTCCCGGGAACACTCCGCAAAAATGGGCAAAGGCGTATGTTCTTCTTCTCATCTTCGTCCACCCGTCCGTTCACCCGTCTTTACTCGTTTCTAGTACAGCGCTGCCATCGCTTCTAACCCCGTACGTCTCTTCTCTTGTCTTCCTCAATCTTCATCCATTCAACCTCACCCGTCTACAGTACATCGTCGGGTCGTTCGCATGTATCGGCGGTGGACTCTTCGGTCTGGACATCTCGTCCATGTCCGGTGTCCTCTCCAATGAGTCCTACAAGAACTACTTCAACCATCCCAACTCCAACGCCCAGGGTGCCATCGTTGCCTCCATGCCCGCCGGCTCCTTCGTTGGTGCTCTCGCCGTCTCCAAGCTCGCCGATCTCATCGGTCGTAAGTGGACAATCATCATCGCTGGATGGATCTGGGTCGTCGGCTCCATCCTCCAGGCCGCTGCACAGAACCGTGGCATGCTCGTCGTCGGCCGCATCATCTCTGGTATTTCCGTCGGTATCGCCTCCGCCATCGTCCCCCTCTACCAGTCCGAGATTACCGAGCCCCGCATCCGCGGCCGTCTCGTCTCCCTCCAGCAGTGGTCTATCACTTGGGGTATCCTCATCCAGTACTTCATCCAGTTCGGCTGCTCTTACATTGATGGCGTCGCCTCCTTCCGTATCCCCTGGGCTCTCCAGATGATCCCCGCCATCATCCTCTCCGTCGGTATGCTCCTCTTCCCCGAATCTCCCCGTTGGCTCATCGACAACGACCGTGAATCGGAGGCTCTCGAGATCCTCTCTGACCTTCACGGTGGAGGTGACCCGAACCACGAGCTCGTTCAGCTCGAGTTCCACGAGATCAAGGAGCAGGTCCGCTTCGAGCGTACTGAGGGCGCCAAGTCCTACATGGACCTTTTCCGCCCCGGTATCTTCCGTCGTGTTACTCTCGGTGCTTCGCTCCAGATGTGGTCGCAGCTTTCGGGTATGAACATCATGATGTACGTCTTCTAGCCATAATTCGTCTGCCGTCTGCTCGCATCTCACATCGCGCGCACAGGTACTACATTGTCTACGTCTTCCAGGGTGCTGGTCTTTCCGGTCGCCGCGGCAACCTCATCGCGTCGTCCGTCCAGTACATCCTCAACGTCGCGCTCACCATTCCCGCCATCATCTACATCGACCGCTGGGGTCGTCGTCCCATGCTCCTCGCCGGTACCCTGCTCATGGGCTTCTGGCTCTACCTCGTCGGTGGTCTCCAAGGCGGCTTCGGCGAGTGGGGCATCGTAGACGGCGACCGTGTCTGGCTCATCACCGGCCACGACGGTATCACCAAGGCAGTCATTGTCTTCTCGTACTTCTTCGTCTGCTCCTTCGCCATCACCATGGGTCCCGTCTCCTGGACGTACCCCGCCGAGATCTTCCCCATGCGTGTGCGCGCCAAGGCAGTCTCGACCTCGACCTCCGCTAACTGGGTGTTCAACTTCGCGCTCGCCTGGGCCGTGCCCCCCGGTCTCGCGACCATCGCGTGGAAGACGTACTTCATCTTCGGAACCTTCAACTTTGCCGCCTTCATCCACATCTTCTTCATGTTCCCCGAGACTGCCGGCCGCACACTGGAGGAGATCGAGGAGGTCTTCGCCCAAGGCCACATGTTCTCCGCCTGGAACATCAAGCGCGATGTCGGCAAGAAGACGCTTGAGGACGTCAAGGCCGAGGCCAAGGTGCGTTCTCGTTCTGCTTCTTCGCGCTCATCTTTGACACCGCGCGCTGACATGTCTTTCGGTTTACAGCATGACGTCCACGAGGTCGAGAGCCACGACGAGAAGAGCGCGGCGTAAGCCCGCTCTCACTCGTTCGCATCTCCCTGACTCTCTTTCGTCCATCTACTGCCATTCTCCTTTCTCAGCACTCGTGTCCGTGTTGTAATAGGCTAGCGTACGCTACACCTGTCGTGTTGCTCCGTTCGATGTCTTCCCTAGCGCATCGCCTTGTATTTGGATCTGTTTCCTCGCCACTCACGAGCCCGTCGGATGCCTTATCCCCCCATATCGACGATGATAGTTAATGACCACCCTGGGGCATGTATTATATACTCTAACAATGTCCGTCTCTCTTGCACCCTCATATGCATCCGAGTCTTCTCCGCCTGCCGCTGACATTGGTCGGTCCGATCTGTTCGGATTGAACGTCGGTTGCCATCGCTATTTTATGTAAGTATCGTACGTACTGCGCACCCTTGCTGGCCTACACACCTTATGATCATCGCAAGCATCTTCCTTCCCAACTTCCAAGACCCCCGCCGTTGTTCCGTCGTGCTATCGGAGACAATGCGAATATGTACGTTCGTACGCCGTGCGAGAGACCGTGGCCGTCGCGATCTGAAGCCTAAGGAGGAGGGCGGCGGTGGCCACACGGGGGCGAGGATAGATGACCGCTCATCGACGTCACTTGTGCCTCTCTATTTGATGATAGGAATGTAGATGTACGAACGCAGAGAACGAACTGCCTGTCGGGCAAACGACGGCTGGATCTACTTACATATTAGAGTTCTGTGCGTCTCGCCCGGTTCCTGGAGGCTGACGGTGGTGGTTGGGTACGTATTCCGGTGCTGTGGTTCCCATGTCTCCATTCCAAAATGCGTACTTGCTCACCCCGATGTGGTCTGAATCGCCGGTGCGCTCTCACGTACATGGCGTCACAGGCGAGTGGCGAGACATACCCACGAACTTGTGCTGAACTCAAAACCGCGATTCCAGGCATGTCCGTATGTACTTGCTGTCTTGGCCTGGACATCCGCTCAAGCAGCGCTCAAGCTTACTCCACCGGCCAGTACTCTGGCAAGCCTCTAGTTTGGATGTGTCAGACGGCGGTATCAAACCCGCTAAGCACACTACTCGTGACTCTGTCAGCCTGTGCTCAACATCGCTGTGATCAGCTCCGGCCCATTTGAGTATTCTGAGCCGCAAAAATCTGGACAGTAGTTAGAACTTGGAGAGATGATATGGGTGCCTACACGGTACAGTGGATGACGTCAGCGGATGTCGAGTCTTTGACCAAGACCATTTCCGACTTTATCTCGTCAACCACTCACTCCTCACTATGGTCTGGACCCAAAATTCCCAAGCTGCGCGTATGTGCACTATCGTACAAGTAGTACTCCCAGCTTGATGAATCCAGGGATGTATTGTTTTTCTAGATAATGCATACTGGTTGAAATCCTCACCGTCCAGGTATTCAGCCCCTTGAGACGCGAGTCACGGACCATTCCAGAACATAATAACCCTCCTCATTCTCCGGCCACATCCCAAAGAACGTCTCTCCTCCGACCTCCCTCCGAAGTGTACCTTCCACCTCGACCTTGCACCCGACCTCCGCGAAGATCTCCTCCCACATCTCGCGCCAGCTCTCCGGTGAGTGCGAGTGCATCTTGAGATCCACGCCCGGCCCCCATGGGCCCTTGACTGGACGCCCGCCCTGGACGCCAAAGAGCATCGAGCCGGGCAAGGGCGAGAGGAGACCCGCGAGCAGCCGCGCGAGCTGCTGCTGCTGCTAGTAAGTGAAGAGGTGGAAGAGCGCGCCGGTGAAGATCGCTGAGGTCCGTCCCCGTAAGTCATTCAGCGTCGTCACGCTACTCGCAGACAACGACTCGAGGAGAGAAGAGGGAGGGATCAAGGATGTAGAGAGGGGAGGGAAGAGTGTGAGGAAGGTCGTATCAAAGATGCTGCCTGGGAGAAAGCGGACGGGGAACGACGTGGGCGTGGTGCGGAAAAGTTCGTGTCCGAGCTCCCAGAACCCTGCTCAGCGTTCACGGGCTCAGCGCACAGAATTAAAGAGGGCGTGACGCCTATACGTACCTGGGTCGATGTCGGACGCAACAATATTCTCCACCGGGACTCCGTCCAGGACAGCTTTACGCACGTCGTTCCCGACTGCATGAATGCAATATTGCGAGTCAAATGCAGTATCGATGTCCCTCAAAACTCGGATCTCAAGTTAGGTAGTACAGTGCGATGCAGACTCACAGCAACATCCGAGATCCAAGAGGATCGCATTCGGTCGCTCCTTCCCCAGATTCAGCAAAGTCGGGTAGGCCGGAAGCCGGGCAATTTTCAGCCTGTGTTTCGCAGTGGGAAGATAGGTACGCTATCTGTGGTCCCTGTGCATGCTAATGATGCTCACTCACCGCAGAAACTCAAAGATGCGGATACACGGGTACTGTTGCACCTGCGTTGTTACGAGACCACCGTGAGGCTAACATCCCGGTAAGCTTGAGTTCACACATCGAGGACGCACCGCATACGCTTTGGTCTGCACACGTATGATGTGCTGTTTCAGCTCCTCGTCGTCCTCTATCCCTGTCGTGACCTTCATGAACGTCTTCTCTTCATCGTCTGGTGCATAGAAGGACTCGTCCAGGGGTTTCTCCCAGTGTTGAGGGATGGACGGCTTGTCGGACATGGACAAACTCAGGGTTAATACTAGGGTGCCAGTTGTCGATGCTAGGGCAGCGAAAGCAAGTGTCGAAGGTACCACAATCGTGCACGTTGGGTATATACATATATAGCACACCAAAAGGATCATCACTGTGTTCTCACTGTGGCAAGCTGACTACTGAAAGAAGTATATATAGACGAGCTGATGCGTCGAAGGCACTCTTTGTGCCGAACGCCCGTCATGAGCGCCGTACGTCTCTCAAACCCCAATAGTCCTTCCAATGACGATCTAACACTGACTTACCGGACTTGTCCACAGGTGGTCCAAAATCATCGACGGGGCATTGAGCTCCCGCCCGTGCCACTGGACGTATCGCACAAGCTCTCCATCTGCATGCTCAATTTCTGCCGATCCAGAATGATCTTTGTGTGGTAATTGGTTCATTGTTCTGCCACTCTGGCTGTGAACGCATTCATAGACACGGTGAGAGAGTTTTCAAACGATAGTACATGGATGAGTGATATGTCTAACATGACAGACGGGACGATTCATAGTGTATGCAAGATACTCCGCCAATGACTACGGTGCTGCCGGGGAGCTAGTAGATCACCAGCTCGTTCTGTGCTGAACGTACTCTTCGGTGTCCATGACTCAGAGGCGGTGTCAGAGTCCCGGAACCGCCGTGGCTATCATCACGGTGTCGGTGAGGATGAGAAAGCGGTGAGTAACATGAGAATCGACGGCTGCATGTGAACCACCCAGTCTGCCCCCGACTCCGAGGCTTGGGGTGCGTCGACGTCGACGTTATGGACGCCATGG
The DNA here is from genome assembly GCA_022606135.1 of Fomes fomentarius. Taxonomy (NCBI): domain Eukaryota; kingdom Fungi; phylum Basidiomycota; class Agaricomycetes; order Polyporales; family Polyporaceae; genus Fomes; species Fomes fomentarius. Next base: position 3,225,340 of record JABYQN010000004.1, on the reverse strand, counting down.
CGAAGATGCAGGCGTCAACGATGATCCATCCGGTCGACCACCGAGCATCCTATCCAGCGCGAAGATGACGGCATTCACGATGAACAGTGCGCTTCGATAGAGCATCTTACAAGGGTCCGGGCGGATGCCCAACATCCCGTAGATCCTTTGTGCGGGAGCGCGCGCGGTGGTAGGTGTAGTGGAGGTGCGGGTGAGGCCGACAGCTGGCGCAGGGCAGAGCTGGTCTGTGTGTGCGCGACCCAGTTCCAAGCCAAATTGACGGAAAGCGAAGAGAGGAGGAGGTTGGACGGCAGTGAGCTACTCACTCAGTTTCCGAGTCCGACACTCGACGCGGGCGGACGACACCCACTTCTCCTTCTACCTTAGACTCGTGATCCGATGGCCCGACATAAATGAAAGATCACTGCGTTGGGTGTTATTGAATGCAACTTATTGAACGTGAGCGAGCTTGCATCCATGACTGCATACCCTCAAACAGCTATATCTCCGATATGGTGTAGTGGTTAACATTATCGCCTCTCACGCGATAGCCTGGGGTTCGATTCCCCGTGTCGGAATGCAAATTTCTTCAGCCTGCCTTTTTTGCTGCCTACCACGACCATGTATACTTTCCATTCACCATCTTCATTCAGTACGCTTAATTCCCTCCTCCTCCTCCTACATCCGGAATCCTATGCTGTGACATTTGACTATCACTGGCACATATGCTCCTTCCGCCCATCCTTCCGCCCATCCATTCGACCCGATCCAGGCGCCTTTCGCAGCGGCTGGTCGTCATTGGCCTGTGTGAAAACATTCTGTCTCGCTACGAGCGGCGTACATGATAGACTACTTACTTGAGGGTGTCGCCGACGCCTGCCCCGGCAGAGTGGCCACGGCTCGAATCAGTAGAGGTATTCGTCGTGTGCTCTCGGCTTTGGAACTTTGCTAGTATGTCCGAAACGTCTATCTGCCATACTGTAACTCAAGCCCTCCTCGCCTTGATTGCCACCGTTGGCCGACATATCTTACCTCTTGTGAAACCCCTCATTAGATTCCATCCCTTGCTCCGATCTCTTTTTCCTCAGGAAGTGCTGGACTCACTCCTGGACTCTGGGGAACAATACTATATCCGACTCGGAGACCGCACTGGTATTAGATACTAGGGGCGAGTTTCCCGCGGCTTGCGCCAAAAGGCCGAGCTGAATCTGTGTACCTCTGCAGCCACGGTACATCACCATGCAGGTCTCGTGTTACATTGACCATCCACCATCCACCACACTCCTCGCAGAGCGATCTTATTCTCATCAGCAACGTTGCACAAGATCCGCCTGAGTGCTAAGCACACTATTGCCCTGTACTACGCCCTACTCAGACAAATTGGCGAGTGTATGCAATAGTGACTATACTTACACCACATTCACTCGCCATCTAAAGTTGGGGCTGCCCTGCTCACGTTCAGGGCCGCCTCTAGAGTCGCGACTCCGACGAGTGAGTCCGCGGTGATGGCGGTACTTTGCACGTTCGCTGCTATCTATCGTAAATTCCCGACTCTCAGTCTCGACGCGATCATCCTCGCCTAGTCTCACATCTCCTCTCGTCCCTGAGTCGTCTTCTTGCATCATCGCCTCGACACCACAGAGAGGTTACACGTCCAGCATCCATGCGAATCGAGAGCCGGGAGCCTATGGACTCGGAGGAAGGAGAGCAGGGGGAGCAGATCAGGAGATGAGTGCTGTGCCTAAGCAAGGACCGCACAGTGACTAGCGTTTTCTATTCCATAGTGTTTGTCGGAATCGGAGGCTTCGCACAAATGACGCCATTTAGACGAGGATCGCTCTTGCCTTGCAGGAGTTATTCTGAGCGAACGATGTGAAGATATATATACAGGAGAGATACGAGCAATGCAAACACCGGTACCAGTACTGGGGAGTATGTACACAGAGAAGGGAAGAAAGAAGAGGATATCTGACACAACACGACGATGGATAGATATCATACAATGGTAAGGGACATACAGGACACGATATCAAGACAGACACTGTACGTCGAGCAGAGACGTATATCGTGAATGGCTGGCACAAAGGAACGTGAGCTCTAACTGAGAGGAGAAGTCAGGAATCGAAAAGCCTGAGCATACACGGAAGGTGACCGCAGAACCTCGGAGCGCTATCAATGAGACGAGAGAATGTGGGATGGAGTGAAACGTCAATTTGAAGTCGGGTTGAGTGTAGAATATGGAACGGGTGGATTTTCCTCGGGCGGGCAATGCTGGCTCTGAACCTAGACAACCGGGGTGAGAACTAGTCAGCTGCGACAACGACGCACGTACCATTTTGACCGGAGGACCCAGCGGCGAACTAGATTACGACAGAGTACTCGGAGTAGATGGGAGCGAGGGTGGAGCGGGGCTAGGAGACTGGGAACGCGATGGAGGAAGCGGGATGTTCTCTGCCCCCGAGCTTGTTTGGTCTCCGATGTCCTTGCTTGCATCTTCGTCATTGTCGGATAGAACCTCGTTATCAGTTGATAAAGCCTCGTACTGCCCATCGTCCAAACCGAGAGCCTTGAGCAGTACAGCGTGTGTACACCAGAGAAGGTCCCACTCTGCGAAGAAAGGATAGTGTGAACAACCACTAATTCAGCGCAGGACGGAACAGAAATGCACACCTTGCTCAATATGTAGTACGACGTCGATCGCAGGGCGCAGGTGGACCTGCAAGCGGGTCGCTATCTCTGCCCTCCACCATTTCTCATCATATTGTGACAGGTCATTCTCGCAGATTTCGACACAAAGAAGACGGAGGGCGGAAAGCGCGTGGAGAGTGTCTGTCAACTCTCTGCCACCAATGAGGCTGTCCAGGAAGCAGTCCCTGTTGACGTCATATGTACGACCTCTGTCATCCGAAAGCTGCAAAGGATGGATTCTAATGGTGAGTTTTGTAAGACCTGCGCTGAGCCGTGGCGGAAGGGAGCTGAGGAAAGTGAGAAGTGGCTGGATGCGCCAGGCCTCGGACTCCGTCGCAACCTCAGGCGAAATTGCATTTGACACGTGGCACATGGCTTGCAGGTGCTGCAGCTGCCGAAGTGACTGAAGAAGGCCCATGGTAGTCCCTATGCGTGGTCTCAGTTGGTGACAACCTAGTTTCTTCTATATCTTACCTGAGATACCGCGTTCCACATACAATCCAAGGTCTGTGATAGAATCTGGAAATAGGAGCGGCGGAAACGTCATGGTTGGAGCCCAATTCTAGCACACATATCAACTCCATTGCATATTATCGGACTCTGCAATAATGCGACATACCCATAATACAAGTATTTTCAGATTGGTGAAAGGACATGGTTGATCATGCAGGATTGCGAGAACATTTTCTGGGATATGAACAGTTTCTCTCAGGGCGGTCAGCGTAAGCTCCTGCAGCCGTGGAAGAGTGTACAGGAAGCGAAGAACAGAAGCACAGCAGCCCTGCTCAAGCTCTATCGCAAAGTGGGTGAGGCCCCGATTGCGCCACGGGTATAGCATGCGATCGGCATATCGGGAGGGGATCGTCTGCCATGGAGTGTGATAGAGGTCCACACGGATACAATTCCTGAACAGCTGGGGATTGAGCAACCGAAAATATGGAGTATATTCGCGTTTGAGCTGAGTAACTCTAACTCCAGAAACGAGGTCGGCCAGCTGTGGTGTGTCGGAGAGTGTCCGTAAAAGGAGGTTGAGCTGGGACGTCGAACGGATGTCGATGTCGCGGAAAAGGTTGAGCTGAGAGCGAGGGAACCAATCGTGGCAGACGACGGCTGTCTGGCACCAAGTTTGATAGGACATTCCATGTAGCCAATACTTGTCCGGGTCCTCGTAGCATGCATCGATCACATGCTCACATATCTCGATTGGAAGACGACTGGTGTCCATCCCATGGTGGACGCGTGTGGATTGGTAGAGCATAGAGTGAGTGGAGGCAGTGAGCGGGCAAACTGTGCGAAGGCGGGCGAGTGAGGAACAACAGGTGGTATAATATAAGTCTGCAGTCGGGACGAGTACTATCGCACGCACCGCCCTGGCGTCTCATCTCAAATTCAAATGCCTTTGGTGCACAAGGCCCCTTGTTTTGGACCATCACACGTGCCAGCCTTCGCACGACGGCGAACAGAGAGCAAGCAAGAAGGGGTCCAAAGCTGAGTGCCTTCCAGGTTGTCGCCCATGTGCTGACTCGGACATCACCAACGTTCCACGACCTGCCGATGTCTCCATTGTCAATTGTCCGTCTCGCCCTGTCCACTCTTTAGTGTCCGGTAGGATTCTCTTTTTACCCGGCCCGTCTTTCTACCAAATAGGCAGAATTGTATGTAGATGGGCGCCGCACGAACAAGGCGTCGCTGTCGCACGATGCACCCAAGACCATCAGGTCGCGCACACGTTGTTTGAGCCAAGGCTATGTAGAAGCCGCACGTGTGGTTCCTAACTTCCTATCACCCTATGACTCACAGCTTTGTGGTAGATACGCGCCCAATCTAGTGAATTCAAGAATCAGGACATCCTACACGACACGTAGTGCGTAGAGCCACGAGGTGGAGGGCTGGAACGTTGGATGAGAGATGACAAAGGGCGGATGACGGTCAGGCTGGAGGCGGGATGACATGCGCGCTAAGATGGGATTCCGGATATTTGAAAGCGACTCTTCGAGTTCACTCTCGGAACCAAATCGAACACAGCAAGGTGGTTCACCTTCGAATACGAGGCAAATGATCGCGACAGTAGCCTGAAGTGCATGTGTGATCATTGCATATGTAACGAATAACGCTGAATGGACGGTAGGACGAACGAGTATACTGAAGAAGCTCGAAGAACATAGCGAACTGACTCTAGGTACCGTGGAAGGCACGTCGCATCCTGTTCTTGGGTAGCAGTCCATTGTTCCTTACCCACATGTATCCATATATACATGCCCCCAGACAGAGATTGCAGGTGTGCACAGTCGACATGAGAAGACGGACAGGCAGGATATCGTTGGGAATGCGTGCTTGCACTTGTATGTCAGACGGGAGGCCTGAGGAGTGCGGAGAGGCGAGAAGGAGAGGAGCGCGGGTCGTGCCAGACTGGAAGTATAGGGCACAGCGAGAGGGTCAAAAGCGCGCCCCGACAGATGAATGCACATAATCGCTGTGCAATTTGGACTGTGAGGTGTTAGGATGAGTACAGGAACGCCAGAGGTCGCGTCAAGAGAGCGTCTTGAGTTCACCTGCAGGACCAGAGAACACAGTACGTACAGGTTCCGCTCTTCGTTCTTCCATTGCTAATACTATGAACTCCACCATGAGTCAAAGCTTGCGTCGGAGGCGCATCTCGGTTCTGGGATGACAGGGAACCATCCGGAAGGGCAGAGTACATCCACCGAGAGCGAATGGGTAAAATTCTGGATCAGGAGTGATAGACATGCTTACTCGGTGTACACCAATCGGAGAAATGGGCACGGCTACCATGTGCTTCCGATTCGAATTGAAGGCTTTTGAATACACTCCATTGTGTCTCGAGCTGTATCCAAGGTAATATTTTGAAAGCTGATCAGCTGAGCACCCGGAGCATTCGTGAATGATAACTACAGAATACAGATGAGAAGCAGCAGGGGACAAGGACGACAGAAAGAACGGCAGATGGGACAAGATTTCCTATGTAGGAAGGCCCAGTGGGAAATGACACAGTACTAGGAACTCACTATCCAGACAGATACCGATGCCCCGCACTCTTCACTTGCCATGCATCTGCGCAACCGTGGATGGTGGGTAGAGTTCATCCAACAGAGTGCTCGTGTGACAGGGCAAGCAGCAACAGCAGTCGCGCTAGCGCATACAAGAACATTCGATACTGAGTGGTTATAGAAACCAACGATTCGAAACCGAACCACGGTTGCAGAAACGGTCAAGGAGAGACCAGTCGCTGGACATCAGCGGCCCATTCTTGAAGATCTGGGCGAGTAAGGTGTCGCAGAGCGTAGAATGATCGAGATGTTGGCTTGACGGTGATGCGGACGCATTCTCATGGAGCCAGGAGTAGAAAGCGAAGGATAGAGGCGTACCTTCGCACGACAGAGCGATACTCTATACGCGTCACTTGGCGCGTCGTGCGCTTGGACTGGTCACTGAGCGCGAAGGAAAACGTCAAGTAGGAGGATGCACTATGTTCCAGTCCGAGAAGAAGGACGGAGGGGCAGTGGCGACGACCGAGGATTTGACAGTTGTGGGCGGCGGCCCGCGAAATCCGGTAGTTACATGCCCAAAGGCGGCCGTAATGATCGTGTACCCGCACCATTGTCAGTATCGGGCCCAAGCCTTGGTAGTCTCAGTAGTATAGCTAGAGCGCAGCGAGTGGGCAACACTGCACAAGCACGCGAGATCAAGGCACATACCTGGAACTAGAACGTGAAAGGGTCAAACGAGCACCACTCGAAGAACACGATGATGAGCATCGCTGCAAGCTTGGACTCGCGCGGTGCTGCCATCGCTAAGCACAGACACAATGAACGGTCAGCCCTGGAGTAACCAGCAACGCACCGAGCCAATCTACCCGCCTGTCCACCGCGCCATGCCCATGTCAGCAGGTCATCTCTGTCTGCGCTCTCACTCAGGACTTACCGTTAGGCAAGAGCACAGGGGATGTCCGGGTCGATGGAGAACACGTTGCCGATCACGTACAGGGCGGGCAGGAAGCAGAATGTTGACCGACAGCTCCCGCTGGGTGCGACAAGTGTGTCAGGTAGGGAACGCACTAGGACAGGAGAGGGACGCATGCGGTGAGCTGGGTCACTGGTGAGGCCTGTCAGGACCCTCCGCATCACGTTGCCGATCGCCGCACTGATGGGCGCGCTGCGAAGGTCGCGAACGCGATGGAGCGCATGGGCGATGGTGGGAATGTCTGCGCGAGGCTGACTAGCTGAGGAGGCGGTGAGGGCGAGCACAGGCAGGGTCTTCTCTCTGTCGAAGAGGCACGAGCAGCCTGTGTGATACGTTGTATAACTACCTGGCATATTGAGAGGGGACTCACACAACGGTGGGGACTGACATGAATAGTCCGCTGACGACACTCGCCGTGTGCTTTTGCTAGTCGCTGTTCTATGCCGGTCCGCGTCTTTTCTAGCTCGGTATTCGAGCCAAAGGTAAGAGGTAGGACAGCTGCCACTGGCACAATGAGTTGGTGACCACAATCATTCTGAAGGCGAGGGAGATGGTTCGTCTTTGTCAAGTGAAGGATAGGGTAAAACTACGACTAAGGGCACATGCACGACTGTATCCACCTGATTTTTTCTCTGCTCGGAATCCCTAGGATATTCATACCGATTGACGGCTTACCTGGTTGGAAGAAAGACACTTGATGTCCACTCTCTTGTCCGCCCCGCGTGCGACGTCCCTCCCAGACGCAACCTCTTCAGTATCCTCCTTGAGCGCAGGGATCAACGATGCCAGAAGTCGGACACTAAGCGAGGGTGTTGTCGACCAGTGTCGGCGATTCACTCAGCTATTATGATTGCAGAGGCTGAGCGCTGAAGCTGCAGCGCTTGAAGTGTCCGTCGGCGCTTGAAGTTGCCCGGGTCAACGGGCTGGCCCCCTTCACGCACTCTGAATAAGTGCTTAGTACTTACCACCAGGCTAAGCACCACATTCCACCGTCAGCTTGCTAGCCACACGTTGCTGTTTCTTCTGTCACAAGGCACAAGCAGCATTGATCTGAAACGAGTCTATTAGTATATGCCTGGTGTCCTCTCCGATGAGTGCTACAAGAACTACTTCCACCATGCCGACGCCAACGTTCTCCAACGCCCAAGCTGCCATTGTGGCCCCATGCTCGCCGGCTCCTTCGTTGGTGCTCTCGCTGTCTCGAAGCTCGCAGATCTCATTGGTCGTAAATGGACAACCATCATCGCTGGATGAATCTGGGTCGTCGGCTCCATCCTCCAGGCCGCTGCACAGAACCACGGCATGCTCGTCGTCGGCCGCATCATCTCTGGTATCTCCGTCAGTATCACCTCCACCATCATCCCCCTCTACCAGTCCGATCACCGAACCCTGCATCCGTGACCATCTCGTCTCCCTCCAGCAGTGCTCCATCACTTGGGGTATCCTCATCCAGTACTTCATTCAGTTCGGCTGCTCCTACATCGACGGCGTCGCAGATGATCCCCGCCATCGTCCTCTCTGTCGGTATGCTCCTCTTCCCCGAATTTCCCCATTGGCTCGTCGACAACGGCCGTGAGGTGGAGGCACTCGAAATCCTCGTGGAACTTCATGGTGGAGGTGACCCGGACCACAAGCATGTTCAGCACTAGATCAAGGAGCACGTCCGCTTCGAGTATACTGAGGGTGCCAAGTCCTACCTCGACCCCTTCCGCCGCCCTGGTATCTACCGTCGTGCCACTCTCGGTGCTTCGCTCCAGATGTGGTCGCAGCGTTCATCATGGTATGGTGTACGTCTTCTGGCCATAATTCATCTGCCGCCTGCTCGCATCTCACATCGCGCGCACAGGTTCTACATTGTCTACGTCTTCCAGGGTGCTGGTCTCTCTGGTCGCTGCGGTAACCTCATCGTATCATCCGTCCAATTCTTCCTCAATGTTGCGCTCACCATTCCCACCATTATCCACATCGACCGTTGGGGTCGTCGTCCCATGCTCCTCGCCGGTACCCTGCTCATGGGCTTCTGGCTCTACATCGTCGGCGGTCTGCAGCGCGGCTTCGGCGAATGTGGCACCGTCGACGGCAGCCGTATCAGTGTACAGCGAATCGACCGTGTTGGACGTTCTCGAGTGCTGTGTGCTACGCGTGCAGGCAGCGTACGATCCGGAGGTTCGTTGGGACGTTGCCGTACTTAGCCGTGTCGAAAGTTTCAAGCGCGAAGGCTCGCTCCAAGCCTGCGGACTGGCTGCATTCCAGTTTTCCTCTCACTGTCAGGCTGTTCCCTCAGAGACTCACCGCATGGACTGAAGCATGTACGGGCTCCTCTCTCACCGTCAAGCCATCGCATTTGGCACATTGCCGCCGCTCGTCGTTCCCTCGCTTCTGTTCCCGATACACAGCGACGGCAACTCCGTTATCCTACTTCGTCAGCATGGCAGTATCGGAGTACTGCCGATGTTGCTCATCCCCCCTTCGTCTCGTGCATCTGGACTCTGGACCTGGGTAGTATCGCCAACCTTCATAGCTCACTTTCAGCTTCGCATATGACGAGCCAAGTGTGTTTTCATCCGCGCCTCTCGCTTGTAACTGCACACCCCTCTCACTACATCTTCTCCATAGTGCGTATGTGGAGTCTGGTCGGTATCTTTATGATATTAGTGTTTGTAGTGATCGGAGGCTTCACACAATTGAAACAAGGTAGTATCGTCTGCTCATAAGATGGATCTATCAGGAGGTATTCTATCAATTGTATCAGACATTGAGCGAACGGTGCAAAGTATTATATACGGGAGAGATACGAGCAATGCAGACATGTACATAGAGAAGCGAAGAAAGAAGAGGATATGTAACACAACACGACGATCGACAGACATCATGGGAAGGTAAGGGCCATACAACTTGACAAGATATCAAGACGGACATCGTATTTCAAGCAAACACGTAGATCGTACTGCATGATAGCTGACACAAAGAGACGTAGGGTGTAACTAGAAGAAGTCGGGAGGCTACTGGAGAGCGTGAAGATATGTGGAAGGTGACTGGAGAACCTCAGAGCCCCATCAATGGAATGAAAGAATGGAAACGTCGATCTGAAGTGGGGTTGAATGTATAATATGCAACGGGTGGACTGTACTCGGGCGAGCAATGCTGGCTCCGAACCTAGACAACCGGGGTGAGAACTAGTGAAATGCGAAGGGGATGCACATACCATGTTGACCGGAGGACCTAGCGGCGATGTAGAATACGACGGAGTAGTACTCGGAGTGGGAGAAAGCGATGACTCGGATACAGCGGGGCTAGGAGATTGAGAACGCGAGGGAGGAAGCGCAATGGTCTCTGCCCCGAGCTCGAATGGTCTCCATTGTCCTTGCCTGTGGTTCTATCCGACAATGAAGACAATGCATAATCAGTTGGTGCAGCCTCATCATTCCCACCGTCCCAACCGAGAGCCTTGCAGATTTCAGCGTTTGTACACCAGAGAAGGTCCCGCTCTGTAAAGAAAGGATAGTGTGAACAACCACTGATTGAGCGCAGGACGGAATAGAGATGCACACCCTGTCTAATCCGTACTACGACATCGAATGCAGCGTGCAGGTGGACGTGCAAGCGGGTCGCTATCTCCAGCGTCCACCACTTCTCACCGTACTGAGATGAGTCATTCTCGTACATTTCGACAGAAAGAAGACGGAGTGCGGAAAGCGCGCGGAGAGTGTCTGGCAATTCTCTGCCACCAACGACGCTCTCCAGGAAGCAGTCCCTGTTGACGTCATATGTATGGCCCCGGTCCTCTGGAAGCTGCACAGGATCAAATCGAATGGTGAGTTCTGTAAGACCTGCGCAGATCCGTGCGGGAAGAGAGCCGAGGAAAGTGAGCAGCGGCTGGATGCGCCAGGCCTCGCTCTCGGTCCCAACCTCAGGCGGATCCGCAGCTGATACGTCGCATGTGACATGCAAGTGCTGCAGCTGCCCGAGTGACTGAAGAAGGCCCATAGTAGTCCCTATTTGCAGTCTCAGATGGTGACAACCGAGATTCGTCTATAGTTTACCTGAGATACCGCGTTCCACATGCAATGTCAGGTGTGTGATAGAGTCTGGAAATAGGAGCGGCGGAAACGTCATGTTTGCGGTCCAACCCTAGCGCATATATCAGTATGTTTGCATAGTATCGCGACTTGAAACGATGCGACACACCCATAATTCAAGTTTTCTCAGATTGGGGAAAGGACAGGGTTGATCACGTAGGATAGCGAGAACATTCTCTGGGATATGAACAATTTCACTCGCAGCGTCCAGCATAAGCTTCTGCAGCAGTGAAAGAGTGTATAGGAAGCGAAGAATGGAAGCACAATTGCCCTGCTCGAGCTCTATTCCGAAGTGGGTGAGGCCCCGATTGCGCCATGGGTATAGGATGCGATCGGCATATCGGGAGGGGAACACCTCCCACGCAATGTCCAAGAGGTCGACACGGATACAATTCCTGAGTAGTTGGGGTTTCAGCAACGGAGCAAGCATCATATACTCGCGTTTTTTCGGAGTAATTTTCACTCCAGAAACGAGGTCGGCCAGGTGTGGTGCGTCGAAGAGTGTGCTTAAAAGGAGGTCAAGCTGAAACGCCGAAAAGATCTGGATGTCGCGGAAGAGGTTGAGCTGAGTGCGCGGGAGCCAACCGTAGCAGACGACGGCTGTCTGGCACCACGTTCGATAGGACATTCCATGTAGCCAATACTTGTCCGGGTCGTAGTAGCATGCATCGATCACATGCTCACATATCTCGATTGGAAGACGACTGGTGTCCATCCCATGGCGGACGTGGGTGGATTGGTAGAGCATAGAGTGAGTGGAAGCAGTGAGCGGGCAAACTGTGCGAAACTGTGCGAAGGCGGGCTCCTGAGGAAGAACAGGCGGGATATAAGTCTGACATCCAGACGCGAGTGTTGCACCCACCGCCCTGGCGTCTCATCTGAAACTCGAATGCCTTTGGTGCACAGGCACCTCGTGTATGAACGCCTGCCCTATCACACGTGCCAGCATTCATACAACGGCACACAGAGAGCAAGCAAGAACATTTCCAAAGCCGACCGCCGACTGTTGTCGCCCATGTGCTGACTCAGACATTACACTGATTATCAGGCTTCAAGGCCTACCGATGTCTATCTCGCACTGTCCAGTGTTTGGTGTCCGGTACATATCAATTTTATTTGTATCCCCCCATCTTTCGACCGAAGATTGTATGTAGATGAGTGCCACATGACCAAGGCTTCGCTGTCGCACGATGCACCCAAGAGCACCCGATTGCGGACACGTTGTTCGAGCCCAGGCTATGTAGAAGCCGTACATGTGGTTTCGGTTCCTACCCTATTAATATTACTCACAGCTTCGTGGTAGATACACGCCCATCTACAGGGTTTAAGAATCAAGACATCCTGCTCGACCCGCTGCGTAGAACCACGAGAGTGGTGTGCTGAGCCTGCCATGGAGGACTAGAATATCGGATGATAGATGTCAAAGGCCGGATGACGGTCAGACCGGAGGTGTCCGAGTCTGCGCTGTCACGTTTACATCGTGAGGGTGACATGCACGCTAAGATGGGATTCCGTATATCTGAGAGCGAATCTTCAAGTTCACTCTCGGCCCCAAATCGAATACAGCAAATTGGCCCCCTTCAAATATGAGGCGAATGATAGCAACAGTAGCCTAAAGTGTATGTATGGTCGTTCCATATGCAACGAGCGATACAAACTACAGCTAGGATTGCCGCGGCCGACCTGATCCGGGCGCAGAGGATGTCGAGGGTGATCTGGTCTGGGACATTGGCGAAACACAGTGATCAAGCGATCTGAGATATGGTGTGCGCGCGCACCTTGCGCGAAGCCGTAGCGGAGGGCGAAGGCGACCATGAGCATGGAACCGACGATGAAGGCTAGCTTGCTGGTGTGAGTGAGAGTGCGAGTGTGCTAGCTTGGTGAGACTACGACTGGGGTATGCACAGCTGTATGCAACTGAGACTCCTGATCTGTCTGTCTCCTCTGCTTCGAGTCCGTTGAATGCTCGTAGCAATTGACTGTACATCTTCCCCGGTTGATACTTGATTCTCCTATTAGCCCCGCGTGCGATGTCCCACGAACAGCGTCATCGCACGTAAGGCCTCTTAAATGTCCTGCTTGTGCGGGAGATGAAGAATGGCAGAGGTCGGAAAGCAAGCAAGTGGGTCGTCGAGCACTGCCGAGTTACTGAGCTATATGGTAGATGCAGGCCCTGACTCGCAGTCGCGCTCTCGGTGAAGCTTCAAGCGCTCACTGCGAAGTTGCCGGGTCAACAGCCTGACAGTTTCCTGGGCGGCTGTCAAGCTACTGACTTATTATGCTCCTAGCCTCAGTGAGTCCACGGCTCTCAGCTCGCTAGCCTCTCTGTGCCGCACTCTCCCCACGACACTGGCACGGCCGGGTTGTCGTCCTCCCAGTTGGTATTCGAATCCCACTCAAGGCTCTTGCCCCTCGCGTCGATCTAGATGCACATTTATTGACTACACTCACGAACGATTGGCCTACTGCACACACATGAGCGGTATTGTGGACGTGCGCTAACGGCTCCTGGAATGCCTGTACGTCTACTCTCTACATCTCTTGTACTTCCTCCGCACTTTGCCTTGATTGCCTTTTGTCGTCATCACTAATCTCTCGTAACTCCTATCAGGTGCCAGACACAGATACCTGTTGACGGCTGCGCTCCTCGTCCCGTCATTCGATCTCTGTTTCCTCCAGCCCTGCTGATGTGGTATACACCTCTCAAGACTCCTCGACTGCAGACATGCAGTTTTGACACAACCGGGCAGGCATGAGTTGTTACATGCTCTACACCACACCTTTTCCCGCCGCGGCTTGCACCAGAGGATACTGCCAGATCTGCGGCCAGATCTGTCCTCCGCGAGCCGACGCGCTACCATCCTCCCTCCTCATACAGCGAACACCATCCAGGAAAGACTAGATTGAGCGAACTTCGCTTCTGCAAGTGAGGAGAGGGCGATGAGTGGAGAGAAGAGCAAGAAGTCGTATCTCAGGTACGTACCACACAGCAGACCCATTCGCCGTATCCGTATCTCATTCCAAGTCTCATCTCCTTTCAACTATTCACTTGGATCACCGATCTAGCAGCGCAATCATGTGAGTGCAATGCCAAGCGCGACCCAAGGACGAGGAGCACTGCGTGTGACAAGGACAGAGTGGGTCGTAGCGCTGAGTTTGAGTCAGGTGCGCAACACTTCTGAAACACGGTCATCTTTCCTCCCTCCTCCTCTCCTCCCTCATCCTCCCCCACTAGGCCGCGGGCAAGTATGAAACTAACTAGAACAAGGCCACTACTGGAACTAAGTGCTCGCATCCCGCCCCTCCGAGTCTGATTCGCACTCAACGCCCCCCTCCAGCCTAAAACCGTCCACCGCTCGAGGGTTCGATCTTGTCTTGATACTCTACCGCCTGCTCCACTGTCCATCCGTCCACCCATTCCCCCCGGTGAAGTGGAAGCACACGCTGCTGCTTCCACACTATCAGTCGATGGCATATTTGGTGCAGCACGCTAGACAGCAGCTGCGGCACGAGCATGGACTGGGGCAGACAAGGAGCTCACCGCAATGCACCCCGCCTTCCCCAACCTCAACATGTACCCGTGTACGTGTGGAGGCAGCGTACCACCCGGAGGTCTGTTAGGGACGTAGCCGTAGCCGCACTGACAGCTCTCAGTGAAGGCTCGCCTCAAGCCTGCGGACTGGCCGCGTTCAACCAGGTTTTCAAGCCGACCCCTCTGTCGCCTTGCCCTCGCTTACTTTTTCGTTCCCAATATACAGTGACGGCGACTCCATTCTCCTACCTCATCAGACGGGCAGTATCGGAGTGATGTCGACGTCGCTCATCTCCTTCGTCTCGTGGATCTGGACCCTGAACCTGGGCAGTATCGCCGACGATACATCCAGATGGATGTGCACGCAACAGTCCTGTCTTCATGCTCTGTCCTTGCAGCTCAGCCTTCACCTTCCAATGTGTTATATCCTGTCCCGTATTTCGACACCATGCACTGCAGACGTGTCCAGCTGGTCCCTCGCCTTGATAGCTCACTTTCAACTTCGCATATGGCGAGCCAGGTGTGTGTTCATATGCACCTCTCACTTGCACACCCCTCTCACTACATCTTCTCCATAGTGCGTATGTAGAGGGCGGTCGTGATATTTATGTCAGTAGTAGTGTCCGTAGTAATCGGAGGCTGCACACAGATGAAATGCCATTCAGACGAGGTAGGAGCATCGGATTGCCAGATGGTTCTCACAGGAGTGATTCTATCAATTGTATCAGACATGGCATGAGTGCTAAGCAATATATACGGGAGAGATACGAGCAATGTAAACATCGGTACGAGTCCTGGGGAGTATGGACAGAGAGAAGCAAAGCAAGAAGAGGACATGTAACATAACATGGCTATCGATAGACATCAT
The DNA here is from genome assembly GCA_022606135.1 of Fomes fomentarius. NCBI lineage: Eukaryota > Fungi > Basidiomycota > Agaricomycetes > Polyporales > Polyporaceae > Fomes > Fomes fomentarius. Next base: position 3,210,213 of record JABYQN010000004.1, on the reverse strand, counting down.
AGCAAGGTAAGGGACATACAAGATAGGATTTCAAGGCGGACACCATATGTCGAGGAAACACGTACATCGTACATGGATGGCACAAAGAGACGTGAGGTGTTACTGAGAGAAGTCTGGAGGCCATCGAAGAACCTGAAGATATGTGGAAGGAAGGTGACTGCAGAACCTCGGAGCCCCATCAACGGAATGGGAGACTGTGGGATGGAGTGAAACATCAATCTGAAATTGGGTTGACTGTAAACTATGCAACGGGTGGTTGTGCTTGGGCGGGCAATGCTGGCTCTGAACCTAGACAACCGGGGTGAGAACTAGTCAGCTGCGACAACGACGCACATACCATTTTGACCGGAGGACCTAGCGGCGAACTAGATTACGATGGAATACTCAGAGTAGATGAGAGCGAGGGTGCAGCGGGGCTAGGAGACTGGGAACGCGATGGAGGAAGCGGGATGTTCTCTGCCCCCGAGCTCGTTTGGTCTCCGTTGTCCTTGCTTGCATCTCCGTCATTATCGGATAGAACCTCCGAGTCGTTCTCAGTTGATGAAGCTTCGTCCTCCCCATCGTCCCAACCGAGAGCCTTGAACAGTTCGGCGTGTGTGAGCCAGAGAAGGTCCGACTCTGCGATGGAATGTTAGAGTGAAGGTCAGCGAAGGACGGAAGAGAAATACATACTTTCAAGTTGTCCATCCCATAGTATGACATCAATCACAGCGCGCAGGTGGACGTGCAAGCGGCTTGCTATCTCTGCTCTCCACCACTTCTCACCGTGCTGTGACCGGTCGTTCTCGTAGATTGTGACAGAAAGAAGACGAAGGGCCGAAAATGGGCGGAGGGTGTCTGTCGACTCTCTGCCACCAAGGACGTTGTCCAAGAAGCAGTCCCTGGTGACGTCATATGCATCACCTCTGTCATCCGGAAGCACCCAGGGTTCGAATCTGATAGTGAGTTCTGGGAGACGTGCGCTGAGCGGTGCGGGAAGAGAGCCGAGGAAAGTGAGAAGCGGCTGGATCCGCCAGGCCTCGGACTCGGTCGCAGCCTCAGGTGGATCCCCATATGACACGTCGCATGTGACTTGCAAGTGCTGCAGCTGCCCGAGTGACTGAAGAAGGCCCATAGTAGTCCCTATCTGCAGTCTCAGATGGTGACAACCGAGATGAGATTCGTCTATAGTTTACCTGAGATACCGTCATCCACATGCATTGTCAGGTGTGTGATAGAGTCTGGAAATAGGAGCGGCGGAAACGTCATCTTGGCAGTCCAACCCTAGCGCATATATCAGCTCCTTTGCGTGGTATTGCGATTGGAATTGATGCAACACACCCACAGTTCAAGTGTTCTCAGATTGGGGAAAGGGCATGGCTCGTCATGCAATATAGCGAGAACATTTTCTGGGATATGAACACTTTCTCTCCAGGCCATCAGCGTAAGCTTCTGCAGCCGTGGAAGAGTGTACAGGAAGCGAAGAACAGAAGAACAACAGCCCTGCTCGAGCTCTATTGCAAAGTGGGTGAGGCTCTGATTGCACCATGGGTATAGGATGCGATCGGCATATCGGGAGGGGAACACCTGCCACAGAATGCCAAAGAGGTCGACACGGATACAATTCCTGAGCAGTTGGGCACTGAGCAACCTAGGAAGCGCCATATACTCGTGTTTGACCGGAGTAATTCTCACTCCAAAAACGAGGTCGGCCAGCTGTGGTGTGTCGGACAGTGTGCGTAACAGGAGGTCGAGCTGGGACGCCGAACGGATGTCGATGTCACGGAAGAGGTTGAGCCGAGAGCGAGGGAGCCAATCGTAGCAGACGACGGCTGTCTGGCACCAAGTTTGATAGGACGTTCCATGTAGCCATTCCTTGTCCGGGTCCTCGTAGCATCCATCGATCACATGCTCACATATCTCGATTGGAAGACGGCTGGTGTCCATCCCATGGCGGACGCATGTAGATTGGTAGAGCATAGAGCGAGTGGAAGCAGTGAGCGGGCAAACTGTGCGAAGGCGGGCTCCTGACGAAGAACAGGCAGGATATTATAAGTCTCCAGTCCACACGAGTATCGCACGCACCGCCCTTGGCGTCTCACCTCAAACCCAAATGCCTTCGGTGCACAGGCCCCTTGTAGACGGACGCCTGGCCTATCACACGTGCCAGTCGCACGACGGCGAACAGAGAGCAAGCAAGAATATTCCCAAAGCCGACCGCAGACTGTTGTCGCCCATGTGCTGACTCGGACATTACACTGATTATCAGGCTTCAAGGCCTACCGATGTCTATCTCGCACTGTCCAGTGTTTGGTGTCCGGTACATATCAATTTTATTTGTATCCCGCCCATATTTTGACTGAAGATTGTATGTAGATGAGTGCCACATGAACAAGGCTTCGCTGTCGCACGATGCACCCAGGAGCACCAGATTGCGGACATGTTGTTCGAGCCCAGGCTATGTAGAAGCCGTACATGTGGTTCAAGTTCCTACCCTATTAATATTACTCACAGCTTCGTGGTAGATACGCGCCCATCTACGGGGTTCAAGAATCACGGCATCGTGCTCGACCCATGCTGCATAGGACCGCGAGAGTGGTGTGCTGAGCCTGCCATGGAGGACTAGAACATCGGATGATAGATGACAAAGGCCGGACGACGGTCAGGACGGAGGCGTCCGAGGCGAGACTCACTCTGCGGAGTCTGCGTTAGGTTTCGCATACTTGAGAGACATAGTGACATGCCCGCTAAGATGGGATTCCGTATATCTGAAAGCGAATCTTCAAGTTCCCTCTCGGTAACAAATCAAACACAGTGAATTGGTTGGGTTTGCCTTCGAATGTGAGGCAAATGATCACAACAGTAGCCTAAAGTGCATGTATGATCATTCCATATGCAACGAATAACACTAGATGGACGGTAGGATGGAAGAGTATACCGAAGAAGCTCGAAGAGCGTAGCGAATTCACTCTAGGTATCGTGGAAGGCACCTCGCATCCTGCTCTCGGGTAGCAGTACATCGTTCCCCGCCCACGTGTATTCGTATACATGCCCCCGGACAGATATTGCAAGTATGAAAAGTCGACAAGAGGAGATGGAGAAGCAGTTGTATCATTCAGAGCGCGTGCTTGTACTTGCACTTCGGAATGGAGCTTGAGGGTGCGGTAAGACACAGAGAGGCGGGAAGAAAAAAAGCACGGGTCGTGCCAGACTCGCAATGAGGATCAAAAGCGTGCCTCGATAGATGGATGGATATGATCGCTGTGCAGAATTAAATAGTATGGTCTGTGAGGTATCGGGAAGAGAGCACGAATGCCAGAGTTCGCATCAAGGACGTGTCTTCAGTTCAGCTGCAGGACAAGAGGACACAGAGGACACGCGGGTTCCGCTCTTCCGTTCTTCCACTAATACTATGAGCTCCATCGGGAACCAGCAGGGAGGGCAGTGTACATCTACCGAGAGCGAGCGGAAGGACTCATACTGTGCATCAGGAGCGATGGACAAGCTTGCTCAGTGTTGGCCCCAGACTGGGCATCCCGCGGTGAGCCCCCATCCGCGGCCAGCGTCGCATCCATCGTACACGATGGTGGAGATCGCGAGCCCCAAACGTGGTACCGAGCTCGTTTAGAGTCTGGAAGAGGGCGCCACCGACGGACCACTCATGCGGGAGGCAGAATTTGGCGATGAAGATGCTGGAGGTGAACACAAAGTCGGCGCCGAAGACGGAGATGACGGCAGCCCAAATGCCCAAAAGGAGGCTGAGGGGACGATGACAGCGAAGAGCACATAGCAACTACCGTGAAGAGTGTTTCAATCACTGCCAAAGAGGCGTGAGTGGTAGCATAGCCAAGGGCTTCGGTGTGGGCGGAGGTGTTAGTTCGAGTTCGGGAAGACACATGGACACAGATGCAGACGCATCGATGAAAGTCACGACGTTGACGTGCACAATTACAAGCGCGATGACCACATTGCCCAGCACGCCGAGTAGGCGACACTGCACAAGCACTGACCCTTTGCCCACATCCAGATCGACACAGGCATGAGCGGAAGGGGTGTTCACTGCTGGCGAGACACAGTGTCCGGATCCGGACTCGAGTGGACGTTCTCGAGGAAGTGTTCCCAGAGGAGGAAGAGCACGACAAGAAAGACACTGATCATGAGTCGCGCGATGATGTCTGCGGAGCACGTGAGGATCAGCCATCCGCACCAACTTCGATGAATGTCACAACCTTGTATGAAGGTGCTCGCACTTACAGCCGGTCTTCCACCCATTGGGCGACGACTGCCGTTGCTGAGCACGAAAACAACATACGTTAGCAGCCCAGCGATAACAAGCAGCACGCCCAGCCAGTCCACCCACCTGTCCACCGAACCATTCCCATGTCAGCACATCATCTCTCTCTGCGCTCTCACCCGGTACTTACTTGTCAGCCAAAGCGTAGGGAATGTCCGGGTCGGTGGAGAAGAAGCTGCCAATCGCACACAGCGAGCTCAGCCCAGCCAGGAACAGGAATCTCACCCTCGTCTCGCTAGGTGCAACGAGTATGTGAGTGTAGGGAGCGCGCTAGGATAGGAGGGCGATCCACGCGGTGAAGCTGGGTGAGGATGCCCCTGATCACGTTGCCAATCGCCGTACCAACGGGCGCGCCCGCTGCGAATGTCACAAACCCTGACCCTAAGTGAACGTCTGCGCGAGGATGTCTAGTTGAGGAGGCAATGAGGGTGAGCACAGGTACGGTCTTCTCTCTTGTAGAGGGGCGAGCAGCATGAGAGATACACACTGCAGTTGGGATTGCCACGGCGGACCTGATCTGCAGGCGCGGAGGATATCGAGGGTGATCTCGTATGGGATGTTCGCGAACACAGTGAGCAAGCGACCTGGGACATGGAGTGCGCGCGCACGTTGCGCGAAGCCGCAGCCGAGGGCGAAGGTGACCATGAGCACAGAATCATTGACGAAGGTCAGCTTGCCCCCGTAGAGGTCCGCGAGCGTGCCACAGACGAGGAAGAGGCAGCGTTAGCAAGTGTATCGCAGTGTGAGCGTGAGTGAGATGGATACAAGGCAGGAAGTATGGATGAACTCAGGTAGTGGTGCTCTCGGTGCTCAAGCTTCAAGCGCTTGCCGGGTCAACGGGCCGACATGTTTTCCAGGCGTCGGCTCTCCTATTTGTGCTAAGTACAGGCTACCCTTCTACGTATACCGTCCACGAGTTGATATTCGAGTTCCAGTCAAGGCTCTTGCCCCTCGCGTTGGTCCAGGTGCACATTCATCGACTATCCCCGCTGCACACACATGAGCAGGATCGTGGACGTGCGCTGACGACTCCCGGAATGCCCGTACATCAATCTCTCTCATCTCTTGTACTTCCTCCCCGCGTTGTCTTGTTTGCCCCTCGGCGCCATCATCACTAACCTCTCGTAAATTCTGTCAGATGCCAGACACACAGATACTGTGTGATGGCTACGCTGCTCGTCCCGTCCTTCGATCCCCGTGTCGGCCCGGTGTGGTATACACCTCTCAAGACACCTCGACTGCAGACACGCAGTATTGACACAGCTGATTCCTGAGCACGCATAGGCGCTCTTACGTGCTCCACATCACGTCTTTTCCCGCCGTGGCTTGCACAAGAGGATACTGCCAAATCTGCAGCCAGAACTGCGAGCCGACGCGATACCATCCTCCCTCCTCATACAGCGAACACCATACAGGAAGGATTAGTGTGAGCGAACCCCGCTATTGGCAAAGTGACGCCGGGAGAGGGCGACGAGTGGAGAAGAGAGCAAGAAGTCATGTCACAGGTACGTACCGCACAACAGACCCATTCGCCGTATCCGTATCTCATTCTTAATTCTCGTCTCCTTAGGCCTATTCACTCGGATCACCGATTGGGCAGCACAATGATGTGAGTGCAATAAGAGACACAAACCAAGGACGAGGAGCACCGAGGTGTGACAAGGACGTGGGTCGCAGCACGGAGGTTAAGTCAGGTGTGCAGTGCTTCCGAGACACGACCATTTATCCTCTCTACCCCCCACTACGCCGCGGGTAAGTATGAAATGAACTAGAACAAGGCCGGTGCCAGAAATAAGTACGTACCGTCCCATGTGCGGGACCCTCCGAGTCTGACTCGCACCCAACGCTCACCTGGGACCGTCCAGTGCCCCAGCGCTTGATCTTGTCTTCGTACTTCACCGCCTGCTCCATTGGTTGCTGCAACGTCGACTCTTATACTACACATAATCGGTGTAGAAAGGCGCGAGAAAGCAGAAGGATAACATCGGGACGTAGCCCATGACCGGCCGCTGCCACGCCGCAGCGGACGTCCCTAACGCAGCAGTCGTCTCATCCGATGCAACACGAGCGCAGACCGCGTCAGGTCAGTACGTACCACAACCCGTCGTGCCGCTATTATTATTGACGACATCCTCAACATCTATCCACATACCCACTCACTTCGTTCTGCCCTCCCCTCAGTGTCGTCGGGTCCTGCATAACGGATCATGTTGTTGAAGGTGAGACTACTACCGTCTGGCACCCGCATCTCATAGACCAGGAGTCAAGTGTTGTGCCCAAGCAAGGACCACACGGAGACTAGCATTCCATGTCTCAGTGTTCGTTGTACTCGGAGGCTTCGCACAGCCCGAGAAACGTCTAGTAAATCCGGCTTGGATGGGATATGGATACAGTGACGTCTGATCGTGTGGGCATGCGATCTTCTGCCTGGCACAGTCCTCGCTCCCACTGACTCCATCGATTCTAGTACCAGGCGACAAACGTACTGGGAGACGCAAATCATACACAGGGGTCGAGCAAGGTGGACAGACAGTGGTATGAGTCCTGGAGGATTACGGGTATAGACGCGAACCGAGATGTGACAATAAAAAGAATAGTACGACACGACCGTATAGCACGATGATAGACCTGGTCACTTAGGAAGGAAACGTAGCGAAGCAAAGCCACAACTATGTCGTACATGCGGACTGATACAAACAGACACTACTCGGAGCTGTTGCTGATACGAGCAGTCCGATGAGGTCGAGGATGGAAAGTATGCTAGGAGATGACATCAAACAGAATGTGCCGAGGAACAAGACAAAGAAAGGAATCATACATAATGGAATACGACTACATAGCACGTCAACTCAGGAATGAAACATAAGCCATACGAAACAAGGTTATGTATCATCACAGCGCTGTACGTCAAGCAAATAAGGATATCGGACATGCAGGCTGGCATAGTGACACGAGCCATGAGTAAAACAAAATTGTCCGAATACCAGAGCAGTATGAGCAGTAGTACCGGACAAGAGCGCACGGTGCAGAACTTGAATGAGGAGTCGAGAAGTAAAAGATTGGGTGGGGTTGCGCTCGGGCAGATAGGATCTACATACGTCGTGGTAGAGTAAGAAGTAGTCGGTGGCCAAGAAGCACATACTGTTTCGACTAGAGGGCGTTGTGGCGACCCAAATCACAATCAAGAATTCGGAATCGATGGGAGGAGTGAGGGGATAGAAGGTGGAGCAGATTGAGAGCGTGAGGGGGAGGCATGATTGTCTCGAACTCTGTGGTTGGATGGCTGCTTAGTGTATTGTCGTCATTGCGGGTGTCAAAGTGGCCGTTATCAGTTGATGAAGGCTCGTCCTGCCCATCGTCCGAGCCGAGAGCCTTGGAAAGTTGAGCGCGTGTACACCACAGAAGGTCGCAATCTGCGCCGAAAGAATAGTGTGAAGGTCAGCAAAGGACGGCAGAGAAATGCACACCTTGTTTATCAAGTAGTATGACGTCGATCGCAGCGCGTAGATGGAAGTGCAAGCGGGTCGCTATCTGCGCCCTCCACCACTTATCATTATACTGAGAGAGGCCATTCTCATAGAGTGTGAGGAAGAGAAGACGGAGTGCTGAGAGCGTGCGGAGAGTGTCTGTCAACTCTCTGCAACCAACGACGCTCTCCAAGAAGCACTCCCTGGTGACGTCATATGCATAACCTCTCTCATCCGGAAGCAGCACCCAGGGACTAAATCTAATAGTGAGTTCTGGGAGATGTGCGCTGAGCGGTGCGGGAAGAGAGCTGAGGAAGGTAAGAAGCGGCCGGATGCGCCAGGCCTCGGATTCCGTCGCAACCTCAGGCGGATCCACAGCTGACGCGTAGCATGTGACTTGCAAGTGCTGCAGCTGCCCGAGTGACTGAAGAAGGCCCATAGTAGTCCCTATCTGCAGTCTCAGATGGTGACAACCGAGATGAGATTCGTCTATAGTTTACCTGAGATACCGTCATCCACATGCATTGTCAGGTGTGTGATAGAGTCTGGAAATAGGAGCGGCGGAAACGTCATGTTTGCGGTCCAACCCTAGCGCATATATCAACTCCTTTGAGTGATAATGCGATTGGAAATGATGCAACACACCCATAGTTCAAGTGTTCTCAGATTGGGGAAAGGGCATGGTTGGTCATGCAAGATAGCGAGAACATTCTCTGGGATATGAATAGTTTTCCTAGTAGCGTCGAGCGTAAGCTTCTGCAGCAGTGGGAGAGTGTACAAGAAGCGAAGAATGGAAGCACAGCAGCCCTGCTCGAGCTCTATTGCAAAGTGGGTGATGCCCCGATGGCGCCATGGGTATAGGATGCAATCGGCATATCGAGAGGGGAACGCCTGCCACATAATCCCATAGAGGTCGACACGGATACAATTCCTGAGCAGTTGGGGTTTCAGCAACCGAGGAAACGGAATATAGTCGCTTTTGACTGGAGCCATTTTCACTCCAAAAACAAGGTCGGCCAGGTGTGGTGTGTCCGACAGTGTCCGTAACAGGAGGTCGAGCTGGGACGCCGAACAGATGTCGATGTCATGGAAGAGGTTGAGCCGAGAGCGAGGGAGCCAATCGTAGCAGACGACGGCTGTCTGGCACCAAGTTTGATAGGACGTTCCATGTAGCCAACCATTGTCCGGGTCGTGGTAGCATGCATCAATCACATGCTCACATATCTCAATTGGAAGACGGCTGGTGTCCATCCCATGGCGGACGTGTGTGAATTGGTAGAGCATAGAGCGAGTGGAAGCAGTGAGCGGGCAAACTGTGCGAAGGCGGGCTCCTCAGGAAGAACAGGCAGGATATTATAAGCCTGAGGTCCACACGAGTATCGCACACACCACCCTAGCATCTCCCCAAATGCCTTCGGTGCACAGACACCTCGTGCACGAACACCTGGCCTATCACACGTGTCAGTCGCACGACGGCGAATAGAGAGCAAGCTCGAAGGTTTCCAAAGCCGCCTGCTGACTGTTGTCGCCAATGTGCTGACTCGGACATTACACTGATCCACCAGGCTCCACGGCCTGCTGATGTCTGTCTTGCCCCGTCTAGTGTTTGGCGTCCGGTACGTATAAATTCTCTTCTTATCCCGCCCATCTTTTAACTGAATAGGTAGAATTGTATGTGGATCGGCGCCACATGAACAAGTGTTGCTGTCGCACGATGCACCCAACAGCATCAGATCGCGGACACGTTGTTTGAGCCCAGGCTATGCAGAAGCTGCACATGTGCTTACGGTTCCTACCCTTTTGATATTACTCACAGCTTCGTGGTAGATACACGCTCATCTAGTAGGCTCAAGAATTAGGCCATCCTACTCGACACGTGTAGGACTAGGACATTGGATGAGAGATGGATGACAGTCAGGGTGGAGGCACTCTGCGCTGTTGAGGGAGTCTACGTGAGGATGACATGCTCGCCACGAAGGGAGTCCGGATATCTGAAAGCAAACTTTCGTGTTCACTCTCGGCCCAAAATCGAACAAAGCGAATTGTGTAACCTTCGAATATGGGAGTCTGGGAGTCTGGGACTCAGAGAGGAAGTAGAGAGCAAAACGAGACGATCTGAAAGCGTGCTCCAATGAATGGATCCACGTCATCACTGTGTAGATCGAAGTAGCATAGACTGTGAGGCGTAAGGAAGAGGACATGGCCGCCAGCGTTCAGATCGAGGGTCTTGTGCCGAGAACGAGAGAAGACGTGCGTCCTGCGCGATGGTGGAGGAACACAGTGCCGCTGGGTGAGGGTCTTGAAGAGCATGCCGCCAACGGACCGCTCATACAGGAGGCAGACTTTGGCGACCAAGAGCATGGTGGCGAAGACAAAGTCGGTGCCGAAGACGGAGATGACAACGGCGGTTGAGGGCCCAGTAGGAGGCTGAGGGTACGATGACTGCAAAATACAAGTTTGGAGCTGCCGTTGAACTCCAGCGTTCCGATCGCTGTTGCAGAGGTGCAGGTGTAGCGTGGCTAGGGTTTCGGCTGGGATGTGGGTGGAGGGTATCAGGTAGAGTTCGGGCCGATGATGTCATGACATTGACGTGCCCGATTAGGCGCGTGATGACCACAATGCCGACGACGAACATGGGCAGGAGCTGCACCATCGTCAGGATCGGGCGCAAGCCCTTGGTAGGTTTGGTAGTATAGCTAGAGCACGGCGAGTGGGCAACACCGCATAAGCACTCGACATGCCAATGACACATACCTGAATCCAAAATGTGAGCGGATTGAGCGAGCACCACTCGAAGAACACGATATTGAGCATCGCTGCGAGCTTGCCCCTTGCCCGCATCCAGATTGACACCAGCATGAGCGCAGCCTGGGGCGTCCACCACCACTGGCGAGACGCATCGTCCGGATCCAAACTCGAGTGGACGTTAGTGAGTGAGGATGCATTCCAAAAGGACGAAGAGGACGGCTAAAACGACTCAGACGATGAGTAGCGTAATGATGTCTGCGGAGCGCGAGTGTCAGCACCAACGATGAATGTCACGGACTTTGCAGGTGCTCGCGAGTCTGCCGTCGCTCAGCACGAACACAACAAACGTCAGCCCTGCAGTGAGGAGCAGCAGCGTGTCCAGCCAGTCTACCCGCCTGTCCACCGCGCGATGCGCACGTCAGCATGTTATCTCTGTATGCACTCTCACCAGGGACTTGCCTGTCAGCGTAGGGGATGTCCTAATTGATGGAGAATACGCCGCTGATGGCGCACAGCGTGCTCAGCCCGGCCAGGAAGTCGACTACCATGCTCTCGCGACCAGTATGTCAGTGCAGGGAGCATGCTAGGACAGCAGGGAGATGCACACAGTGAGCTGGGTCAGGACGCCCCCCGATCACGTTGCCGACCAACGGGCGCGCCCCCTGCGAACATCGCGAACGCGATAGAGCGCATGGGCTATGGCGGATACATCTGCGCGAGGATGCCTAGCTGAGGAGAGAACAAGGCTGGCGATGAGGTGGAGCATAGGGATAGTCCTCTCTCTCGAAGAGGTAAGAGCAGTATGGGCGTACCTCTTCAGCTGGGATTGCCGCGGGGTACCTGATCTGCAGGCGCGGAGGACGTCGAGGGTGATCTTGTCTCGGACGATCGCAAACACAGTGAGCAAGCGATCTGGGACATGGTGTGCGCGCCCACCTTGCGCGAAAACGCAGCCGAGGGCGAAGGCAACCATGAGCACGGAATCGTTGATGAAGGTCAGCTTGCGCCCGTAGAGATCCGCGAGCCTGCTGCAGACGAGAAAGAGGCAGCCTGAGCAAGCGTGTGAGTGTGAGTGAGGATGGATGCACGGCAGGAAGTTTGACCATACTTTAGCTTGGAAGAGATATCCTGCAGCCTGATCGCGAGAGACTACCTTGATGGTATGGGTAGGGCCCACGTAGCTGCGATGCAACTCATCGATGTTGAAAGGCCGGGGCATGGGCATTCGTAAAGATTTCTGTGTAAGACGGGAGCGGTATGGTTACAATGATGAACTGTTCTCGAGAGCGGCGCGTCGCGCACAATTGGAAGCTCTCTCAGCGTCCTCAACTCGACGCCGACACTATTTATAAGTTAGTTGTCCCTCAAGCATTGTGTGATTGTATGCTAGCTGCGCAGCATACGTCACATGGCAAATTGAGAGGGGGACTCACAACGATGGGGACTAACATGAATGGTCCGCTGACGATACTGTTCCATACCTACCAGCCAATTCACGTCTTTCTGGCTTGCCATTGGAGCCGAATGGAATAGGTAACGCCGCATGCTACTTACACAATGGGTCAGCGATGACAATCACCTCTGGACCACAAAGGCTGGTTCGTGCGCACACTTTGTGAAGTGAAGGATAGGGGCAGACTATATATGAGGGACTACGTACAATTGCCTGGACCTAATTCCTTCTGTATCTCTCTCCTCTGCTCCAAGTCCCTAGTAGAGTCGCAGCAATTGACATCTTACCTGTTGATACTTGATGTCCACTCTCCTATCCGCCCTGCGTGAGATGTCCTGCGAGCAGAGTTGGCATCGCATGTGCGACCTCTCAGTACCCTCCTTGAGTGAGAGATGAAGGATGACAGAGGTCGGACAGCAAGCAAGTGGGTCGTCAAGCAGTGCCGAGTTACTGAGCTCAGAGCTAGATGGAAGATGGAAAACTTGCAGTGGTAGTGGCGTTCTCGGTGCTCAAGCTTCAAGCGCTCACTTAGACTCCTTGCCGGGTCAACGGGCCGACAGACTTCCAGGCGGCTGTTGTGCACTGTGATGCAAGATCTCTCCTCAGCTTGCTAGGCTGTCCATGCCATGCTGTTGAGATCTACCTGACGGCTGTCTCTTCAGGTTCAGATAGCTTCGCAACAGCCTTTCTGCGCGACGCACTCTCCGCCACGACACTGGCGCGCGGCCGCGCTGTTGTCCTCTATTCGAATTCCAGTCCTTGAAGGCCGTTGCCCCTCGTGTCGGTCCAGAGGCACATTTAGCGACTACCCTCAAGAACCAAGAACGACTCGCCCGCTTCACACACATGAGTGGTATCGTGGACATGCGCAAATGACTCCCGGGATGCCCGTACGTTCGCCTTGATTGCCATCCGTCGTCATCACTTACCTCTCGTAAATTCTATCAGGTTGCCAGACATGGATACCGTTTGATGGCTGCGCTGCTCGTCCCGTCCTTCAATCTCCATTTCCTCCAGCCCTACTGGTGTGGTATACACTTCTCAAGACTCCTCGACTGCAGACACGCAGTATTGACACATCCAAGCATGCATTTGCATTGCTACATGCTCCACACCACGCCTTTCTCCGCCGCGGCTTGCACCAGAGGATACCATCAAATCTGCGACCAGAATTGTGCTCCGCGAGCCGATGCGCTACCATCCTCCCTCCTCATACAGCGAACACCGTCTAGGAAGGACTAGAGTGAGCGAACCCAGCTTTTGTAAAGTGCTGCAGGGAGAGGGCGACGAGTGGAGAGAAGAACAAGCAGTCATGTCACAGGTACGTACCGCACAGCAGACCCATCCGCCGTACAGTATCTCATCCTTGTTCTCATCTCCTTTCAACTATTCACTCGGATCACCGATCTGACAGCGCAATGATGCAAGTGCAATACGAGACGCGACCCAAGGACGAGGAGCACCGAGGTGCGACAAGGACAGAGTGGGTCACAGCGCGGAGTTAAAGTCAGGTGCGCAACACTTCTGAGACCCGGACATCTTTCCTCATCCGCCCCTCCTCCCCATCAGGCCGCGGGAAAGTATGAAACGAAGTAGAACACGGCCGCTGCTGGAACAAAGTACGTACCATCTCGCGACTCCGCTCATCCTACGTGCCGGCCTCACGCCGCCTACTCACACTCATTCGATCCGTGATTACAACAGGAATGCCTCCTTCGGCTTGTGGACCTCTTCAGCCGCTCGTACACCTTCATTCTCGGGGTATGTTCATGGGAAGTCTTCGGGCTCGCGAGTGGGTTTGGATACAATGAGCACGCACATTTGCATCATATTCAGGTAGAACTCCCCCATGCTCTCGTTTTCCGATGATATCACGATTGACTCTAGAGCCTCAGGCCTGCTGCGATGATCCGAACAAGGGCGATTTCACCCGTCTTGTAACATTTCTATCTCCACTCTCCTTGTCCCCGCCATGAGCAAATTACCACACGTTCGGCCATGTCTCGACGCATCGCAGTCATCGATCAACCTCACTCCCACTCTTACCGCATCTGATTTGCAGAGATGCATGCACTCTCCGCCCGTCGCCAGTCGGAAGACGTTCCCGTCGTAACATATCGCACCTTGTGATTTGAGAAACGCAACCTAGCCAGACACGCTATGACGTAGGATGATTTTCGACTTCTCTTCCTGCTACCCCTCCCTCCGTCCTCTGGTATCCGTACGCTGGACCTGTCCCGCTGCCGCTGCGGTCGCCACGCATACCTGCTCTGCAATCGCCTTAGCTGTCATTGTGAGCGGCGGCAAAGTAGATGTGAAGGCGCGCCGTGCAGGGGAACACCGCCCGTCGTGCGGCCGATGTGATTCGTGTGAGCACGTCCGTGTTTGGCTAGGGAGACGCGTCGTAAAGCGTCCTAGTCGGGCGGGTTGGGTCATCTACGCCGTTGCTATTTGACCCGGATCCAGCCAGCCACACCCAGACCGAATTAGGCCAGTACATATCGCAATGTGCTGTGCTCCTCTTTAAACTGACATATATTTCAACATCTACCCATGCCGCACAGCACATACCCGCTCACTTTGTTCCGCACTCCACTTAGTGTCCGCTGATCGTGCTGTTGTATGCTGAGACGACCGTCTGGCGCCCCGGGGACCTCGCGCCGGACGCAGGCCACAAGACCGACGTACCGGGTAGGGGTCAAGCTGGAGGGTAGTTGTGGACCTGGAGGTCGTGTGTTTGTGTCGACTCAATCGACCGAGCTGGCTACGCGCCGACACCGAGTCCCTCCCCGAGTCTAGACGCTACTACAAGACATGTTGCTTGGGCCCTCTCGAATGCTGTGTGCTACGTGTACAGATAGCGTACGACTCGGGGATACCTGAGGGAGATTGTCGTAGCCATGTCGAAAGCTTCAAGCGCAGCGAGCCGAAGGTTCGCCTCAAGCCTCCGAACTGGCCGGGTTTCCCACTCCTACTCACTGTCAGGCTGTTACCTCCCAAAGGCTCGGGCTCGCCTCGCAGACTGGCTGGGTTCTTCTCTTGCTCTGTCCCCTTGGTCGCGGTGCCCCCGCTCGTCTTTACCACTCCTGCGTTCCTGATACACAGCGACGGCGACTCTATCTCCTACCGCGTCGGACAGCCAATATCGGAGTGTTGTCGGCGTCGCTCATCTCCTCCTTCGTCTCGTGGATTTGGACTCTGAGACTGAGTAGTATCGCCGACGATACGGACGTGCACGCAACAGTCCCGTCTTCACTCGCAGCTCCAAAGCCCTCGCAATTGCACACCCCTCTCACTACATCTTCATCTTCTCCATAGTGCGTATCTGGTCGGGATCTTGATGATGTTAGTGTTCGTAGTAGTCAGAGGCTTCAGACAAACGAAACGCCATTCAGACGAGGTAGAATTGTCGGATCGCAAGATGGTTCATTCTCGCAGTGGTTAATCTATCAATTGTATCAGACATAGAACGAATGGTGCGATGTAATATATACAGGAGGGATACGAGCAATGCAAACATGGGTACGAGTTCGGGGTAGTATGGACACAAAGAAGCGAAGGAAGAAAAGGATATGTAACATAACTAACATGCCGATCGACAGACATCATAGCAAGGGAAGGGACGATGGGATATCAAGACGGATACCGTACGTCGAGCAAACACGTACATCGTACATGGATGGCACAAAGAGACGTGAGGTGTTACTGAGAGAAGTCTGGAGGCCATCGAAGAACCTGAAGATATGTGGAAGGAAGGTGACTGCAGAACCTCGGAGCCCCATCAACGGAATGGGAGACTGTGGGATGGAGTGAAACATCAATCTGAAATTGGGTTGACTGTAAACTATGCAACGGGTGGTTGTGCTTGGGCGGGCAATGCTGGCTCTGAACCTAGACAACCGGGGTGAGAACTAGTCAGCTGCGACAACGACGCACATACCATTTTGACCGGAGGACCTAGCGGCGAACTAGATTACGATGGAATACTCAGAGTAGATGAGAGCGAGGGTGCAGCGGGGCTAGGAGACTGGGAACGCGATGGAGGAAGCGGGATGTTCTCTGCCCCCGAGCTCGTTTGGTCTCCGTTGTCCTTGCTTGCATCTCCGTCATTATCGGATAGAACCTCCGAGTCGTTCTCAGTTGATGAAGCTTCGTCCTCCCCATCGTCCCAACCGAGAGCCTTGAACAGTTCGGCGTGTGTGAGCCAGAGAAGGTCCGACTCTGCGATGGAATGTTAGAGTGAAGGTCAGCGAAGGACGGAAGAGAAATACATACTTTCAAGTTGTCCATCCCATAGTATGACATCAATCACAGCGCGCAGGTGGACGTGCAAGCGGCTTGCTATCTCTGCTCTCCACCACTTCTCACCGTGCTGTGACCGGTCGTTCTCGTAGATTGTGACAGAAAGAAGACGAAGGGCCGAAAATGGGCGGAGGGTGTCTGTCGACTCTCTGCCACCAAGGACGTTGTCCAAGAAGCAGTCCCTGGTGACGTCATATGCATCACCTCTGTCATCCGGAAGCACCCAGGGTTCGAATCTGATAGTGAGTTCTGGGAGACGTGCGCTGAGCGGTGCGGGAAGAGAGCCGAGGAAAGTGAGAAGCGGCTGGATCCGCCAGGCCTCGGACTCGGTCGCAGCCTCAGGTGGATCCCCATATGACACGTCGCATGTGACTTGCAAGTGCTGCAGCTGCCCGAGTGACTGAAGAAGGCCCATAGTAGTCCCTATCTGCAGTCTCAGATGGTGACAACCGAGATGAGATTCGTCTATAGTTTACCTGAGATACCGTCATCCACATGCATTGTCAGGTGTGTGATAGAGTCTGGAAATAGGAGCGGCGGAAACGTCATCTTGGCAGTCCAACCCTAGCGCATATATCAGCTCCTTTGCGTGGTATTGCGATTGGAATTGATGCAACACACCCACAGTTCAAGTGTTCTCAGATTGGGGAAAGGGCATGGCTCGTCATGCAATATAGCGAGAACATTTTCTGGGATATGAACACTTTCTCTCCAGGCCATCAGCGTAAGCTTCTGCAGCCGTGGAAGAGTGTACAGGAAGCGAAGAACAGAAGAACAACAGCCCTGCTCGAGCTCTATTGCAAAGTGGGTGAGGCTCTGATTGCACCATGGGTATAGGATGCGATCGGCATATCGGGAGGGGAACACCTGCCACGGAATGCCAAAGAGGTCGACACGGATACAATTCCTGAGCAGTTGGGCACTGAGCAACCTAGGAAGCGCCATATACTCGTGTTTGACCGGAGTAATTCTCACTCCAAAAACGAGGTCGGCCAGCTGTGGTGTGTCGGACAGTGTGCGTAACAGGAGGTCGAGCTGGGACGCCGAACGGATGTCGATGTCACGGAAGAGGTTGAGCCGAGAGCGAGGGAGCCAATCGTAGCAGACGACGGCTGTCTGGCACCAAGTTTGATAGGACGTTCCATGTAGCCATTCCTTGTCCGGGTCCTCGTAGCATCCATCGATCACATGCTCACATATCTCGATTGGAAGACGGCTGGTGTCCATCCCATGGCGGACGCATGTAGATTGGTAGAGCATAGAGCGAGTGGAAGCAGTGAGCGGGCAAACTGTGCGAAGGCGGGCTCCTGACGAAGAACAGGCAGGATATTATAAGTCTCCAGTCCACACGAGTATCGCACGCACCGCCCTTGGCGTCTCACCTCAAACCCAAATGCCTTCGGTGCACAGGCCCCTTGTAGACGGACGCCTGGCCTATCACACGTGCCAGTCGCACGACGGCGAACAGAGAGCAAGCAAGAATATTCCCAAAGCCGACCGCAGACTGTTGTCGCCCATGTGCTGACTCGGACATTACACTGATTATCAGGCTTCAAGGCCTACCGATGTCTATCTCGCACTGTCCAGTGTTTGGTGTCCGGTACATATCAATTTTATTTGTATCCCGCCCATATTTTGACTGAAGATTGTATGTAGATGAGTGCCACATGAACAAGGCTTCGCTGTCGCACGATGCACCCAGGAGCACCAGATTGCGGACATGTTGTTCGAGCCCAGGCTATGTAGAAGCCGTACATGTGGTTCAAGTTCCTACCCTATTAATATTACTCACAGCTTCGTGGTAGATACGCGCCCATCTACGGGGTTCAAGAATCACGGCATCGTGCTCGACCCATGCTGCATAGGACCGCGAGAGTGGTGTGCTGAGCCTGCCATGGAGGACTAGAACATCGGATGATAGATGACAAAGGCCGGACGACGGTCAGGACGGAGGCGTCCGAGGCGAGACTCACTCTGCGGAGTCTGCGTTAGGTTTCGCATACTTGAGAGACATAGTGACATGCCCGCTAAGATGGGATTCCGTATATCTGAAAGCGAATCTTCAAGTTCCCTCTCGGTAACAAATCAAACACAGTGAATTGGTTGGGTTTGCCTTCGAATGTGAGGCAAATGATCACAACAGTAGCCTAAAGTGCATGTATGATCATTCCATATGCAACGAATAACACTAGATGGACGGTAGGATGGAAGAGTATACCGTAGAAGCTCGAAGAGCGTAGTGAATTGACTCTAGGTATCGTGGAAGGCACGTCGCATCCTGTTCTCGGGTAGCAGTACATCGTTCCTCGCCCACGTGTATCCATACACATGCCCCCGGACAGAGATTGCAAGTATGAAAAGTCGACAAGAGGAGATGGAGAAGCAGTTGTATCATTCAGAGCGCGTGCTTGTACTTGCACTTCGGAATGGAGCTTGAGGGTGCGGTAAGACACAGAGAGGCAGGAAGAAAAAAAGCACAGGTCGTGCCAGACTCGCAATGAGGATCGAAAGCGTGCCCCAATAGATGGATGCACATGATCGCTGTGCAAAATGAAGTAGTATGGTCTGTGAGGTATCGGGAAGAGAGCACGACCGCCAGAGTTCGCGTCAAAGACGCGTCTTCAGTTCAGCTGCAGGACAAGAGGACACAGAGGACACGCGGGTTCCGCTCTTCCATTCTTCCACTAATACTAATAACTCCATCGGGAACCATCAGGGAGGGCAGTGTACATCTACCGAGAGCGAGCGGAAGGACTCATACTGTGCATCAGGAGCGATGGACAAGCTTGCTCGGTGTTGCAATCACAGAAATCAGCCATAATGTGAACCCCGTCCTTTGTGGCCCTAGACTGGGCATCCCGCAGTGAGCCCCCATCCACGGCCAGCGTCGCATCCATCGTACACAATGGTGGAGATCGCGAGCCCCGAACGTGGTACCGAGCTCGTTTAGAGTCTGGAAGAGGGCGCCACCGACCGACCACTCATGCGGGAGGCGGAAATTGGCGATGAAGATGCCGGAGGCGAACACAAAGTCGGCGCCGAAGACGGAGATGACGGCAGCCCAAATGCCCAGAAGGAGGCCGAGGGGATGATGACAGCGAAGAGCACATAGCAACTCTCACTGAGCAACAATCGTGAAGAGCGTTTCAATCACTGCCGAAGAGGCGTGAGTGGTAGCATAGCCAAGGGCTTCGGACGAGGTGTGGGTGAAGGTGTTAGTTCGAGTTCGGGAAGACACATGGACACAGACGCAGACGCATCGATGAAAGTCACGACGTCGACGTGCCCACTTACAAGCGCGATGACCACATTGCCCAGCACGCCGAGTAGGCGACACTGCACAAGCACTGACCCTTTGCCCACATCCAGATCGACACAGGCATGAGCGGAAGGGGTGTTCACCGCTGGCGAGACAGATTGTCTGGATCCGCACTCGAGTAGATGTTCTCGAGGAAGCGTTCCCATAGGATGAAGAGCACGACAAGAAAGACGCCGATCATGAGTAGCGCGATGATGTCTGCGGAGCGCGTGAGGGTCAGCCATCCAAACCAATGATGAATGTCACAGCCTTATATGAAGGCACTCGCAAGTCGCACTTACAGCCGGTCTTCCACCCATTGGGCGACGACTGCCGTTGCTGAGCACGAAAACAACATACGTTAGCAGCCCAGCGATAACAAGCAGCACGCCCAGCCAGTCCACCCACCTGTCCACCGAACCATGCCCATGTCAGCACGTCATCTCTCTCTGCGCTCTCACCCGGTACTTACTTGTCAGCCAAAGCGTAGGGTGGGTGAAGAAGAAGCTGCCAATCGTACACAGCGAGCTCAGCCCAGCCAGGAACAGGAATCTCACCCTCGTCTCGCTAGGTGCAACGAGTATGTGAGTGTAGGGAGCGCGCTAGGATAGGAGGGCGATCCACGCGGTGAAGCTGGGTGAGGATGCCCCTGATCACGTTGCCAATCGCCGTACCAACGGGCGCGCCCGCTGCGAATGTCACAAACCCTGACCCTAAGTGAACGTCTGCGCGAGGATGTCTAGTTGAGGAGGCAATGAGGGTGAGCACAGGTACGGTCTTCTCTCTTGTAGAGGGGCGAGCAGCATGAGAGATACACACTGCAGTTGGGATTGCCACGGCGGACCTGATCTGCAGGCGCGGAGGATATCGAGGGTGATCTCGTATGGGATGTTCGCGAACACAGTGAGCAAGCGACCTGGGACATGGAGTGCGCGCGCACGTTGCGCGAAGCCGCAGCCGAGGGCGAAGGTGACCATGAGCACGCAACTGATGATGAAGGTTAGCTTGCGCCCGTAGAGGTCCGTGATCCTGCCGCAGAAGTGAAAGAGGCACACTAGTAAAGGTGAGTGCGAGTGTGAGTACGTGTGTGCCAAGGGGCAAGGTAGTAAGTTTCACCCTACTTCAGTCGGGAACAGACATCCTGCAGTCTGCTCGTGCGAGGCTACCTTGATAGTATGGGTAGGACTCATGTAGCCGCGATGCAGACTCATTGAGAGCCCAGGGGGGTGTTCCTAGACATATCTGTGTAAGGCAGCGGCAGTATTATTACAAATGCGACCCGACTGTCTGTCTGAGATACTAGAGAATGCGTGCAGCTGAAAGAAATAGGGAATGGTGATGTTCAAGTGTATGCGAGAGGTAAGAGTATATCGTACTCGTCTAGATGAGATCTCGTTAACTGTTCTCGAGAGCGGCGCGTCGCGAGCAATTGGAAGCTCTCTCAGCGTCCTCAAATCGACACCGACACTATTTAGTCGTCTATTTTCCCTCAAGATATGCGAGCTGCGCAGCATACGTCACACGGTAAATTGAGAGGGAACTCACAACGATGGGGACTAACATGAATGATCCAAGGACGACACTGTTCTCTGCCTGCCAGCCAATTCACGTCTTTCTGGCTCGACATTGGAGCCGAATGGAAGAGGAAACGCCGCATGCCACTCACACGATCGGTCGGTGATGCCAATCCTCCTCTGGACCACGAAGGCGAGGGAGATGATTCGTGCGCACACTTTGTGAAATGACGGATACAGTGAGAATACGACTGAGGGACTACGCACGAGTGTATGCACCTGAGAGTCGTTCTGTATTTGTCTCCTCTGCTCGGAGTCCCTAGGTTATTCAACGTAGCGAGTTGACATCTTACCTGGTTGACACTTGATGTCCACTTCGCCCCGCGTGTGATGTCCCGCAAACCAAGTCATCGCACATGCGACCTCTTAAGTGTCCTGCTTGAGCGAGAGATGAACGATGGCAGAGTCTGGAGAGCAAGCAAGTGGTCGTCGAGCATTGACGAATAACTGAGCTGGCGTTCACAACTCAAGATTCAAGCGCTCACTGCTGCTTCCCGGGTCGACGGGCCGAGAGTTTCCCGGGCGGCTGTCAAGATGATTTGCTCCCTTATGCTAATACAGGCTACCACCTTCTACCGCCCTCAGCTTGCTAGCCCGTCTGTGCAATGCTGTTCAGATATACCCGACGGCCGTCTTTTCAGGCTCAGATAGCTTCGCAATAGGCTTTCTGCGCGGCGCACTCTCCCCCACGACACTGGCGCGCGGCCGGGCTGTTGTCCTCCCTAAGTTGATATTTGAAGTCCAAGGCCCAAGGCTGTTGCCCCTCGCGTCGGTCCAGAGGCACGTTTTTCGACTACTACCAAGAAAGACTGGCCTGCTGCGCACGCACGAGCGGGATCGTGGACGTGCGCTGACGACTCCTGGAGTGCCCGTAAGTACGTCAACCTCTCCCACTGGTCTCTTGTACTTCCTCCACGCTTCTTCTTGATTGCCCTTGTTCGTGATCACTTACCTCTCGTAAATTCTATCATCAGATGCCAGACATAGATTCCCGTCCTTCGTTCTCAGTTTGCTCCAGCCCTGCTGGTGTGGTATACACCTCCTCGACTCCTCGACTGCGACTCCTCGACCAGTATTAACGCATCCAAGTACACATTCGAATTACTACATGCTCCGCACCACGCCTTTTTCCGCCGCCGCTTGCACCAGAGGATACCATCAAATCTGCGATCAGAATTGTGCTCCGCGAGCCGACGCGCTACCGTCCTCGCTCCTCATACAGCAAACAACGTCTAGGAAGGACTAGAGTGAGCGAAACCAGCTTTTGCAAAGTGCCGCAGGGAGAGGGCGACGAGTGGAGAGAAGAACAAGCAGTCATGTCACAGGTACGTACCGCACAGTAGACCCAGTCGCCGTGCAGTATCTCATTCTTATTCTCATCTCCTTTCAACTATTCACTCGGATCACCGATCCGACAGCGCAATGATGCAAGTGCAATACGAGACGCGACCCAAGGACGAGGAGCACCGTGGTGCGACAAGGACAGAGTGGGTCACAGCGCGGAGTTGAAGTCAGGTGCGCAACACTTCTGAGACCCGGACATTCTTCCTCTCTCCTCCTCATCCTCCCTCTCCTCCCCGCTAGGCCGCGGGAAAGTATGAAACGAAGTAGACCAAGGCCTTTGCTGGAACTAAGTACGTACCATCTCACGTCTCCGCTCATCCTACGTGCCAGCCTCACGCTGCCCACTCACACTCATTCGATTCGTGATTACAACAGGAATGCCTCCATCGCCTTCGGCTTGCGGACCTCTTAGGCCGCTCATACACCTTCATTCTCGGGGTATGTTCATGGGAAGTCTTCGGGCTTGCGAGTGGGTTTGGATACAATGAGCACGCACATTTGCATCATATTCAGGTAGAAATCCCCCGCTCTCGTTTTCCGATGATATCACGATTGACTCTAGAGCCTCAGGCCTGCTGCGATGATCCGAACAAGGGCGATTTCACTCGTCTTGTAACATTTCTATCTCCACTCTCCTTGTCCCCGCCATGAGCAAATTACCCCACGTTCGGCCATGTCTCGACGCATCGGAGTCATCGATCAGCCTCACTCCCACTCTTACCGCATCTGATCTGCAGAGATGTATGCACTCTTCGCCCGTCGCCGGTCGGAAGACGTTCCCGTCGTAACATATCGCACCTTGTGATTTGAGAAACGCAACCTAGCCAGACACGCTATGACGTAGGACGATTTTCAACTTCTCTTCCTGCCCTCCCTCCCTCCGTCAAGCCTCTGGCGTCCGTACGCCGGACCTGACCCGCTGCCGCTGCCGCTGCAGTCGCCGCGCATACCTGCTCTGCAATCGCCTTAGCTGTCATTGTGAGCGGCGGCAAAGTCGACGTGAAGGCGCGCCGTGCAGGGCGACACCGCCCGTCGTGCGGCCGATGTGATTCGCGTGAGCACGTCCGTGTTTGGCTAGGGAGACGCGTCATAAAGCGTCCTAGTCGGGCGGGTTGGGTCATCTACGCCGTTGCTATTTGACCCGGATCCAGCCAGCCACACCCAGACCGAAATAGGCCAGTACGTATCGCAATGTGCTGTGCTCCTCTTGAAACTGAGATATATTGCAACATCTACCCGTGCCGCACAGCACATACCCGCTCACCTTGGTTCGCACTCCACCTAGTGTCCGCTGATCGCGTTGTTGTATGCTGAGACGACCGTCTGGCGCCGCGGTGACCTCGCACCGGACGCAGGCCGCAAGAACAACCCACCGGGTAGGGGTCAAGTCGGTGGGCAGCGGTGGACCCAGAGGTCATGTATTTGTGTCGACTCAGTCCATGCTGTGTGAGCTGGCTACGCACCAACGCGGAGTCCCTCTCTGAGTCTAGACACCACTACAGGACATGCTGCTGGAGCCCTCTCGAGCGCTGTGTGCTACATGTACAGATAGCGTACGACTCGGGGGTACCTTAGGGAGATTGTTGTAGCCATGTCGAAAGCTTCAAGCGCAGCGAGCCGAAGGTTCGCCTCAAGCCTCCGAACTGGCCGGGTTTCCCACTCCTACTCACTGTCAGGCTGTTACCTCCCAAAGGCTCGGGCTCGCCTCGCAGACTGGCTGGGTTCTTCTCTTGCTCTGTCCCCTTGGTCGCGGTGCCCCCGCTCGTCTTTCCCACTCCTGCGTTCCTGATACACAGCGACGGCGACTCCATCTCCTACCGCGTCGGACAGCCAATATCGGAGTGTTGTCGGCGTCGCTCATCTCCTCCTTCGTCTCGTGGATTTGGACTCTGAGACTGAGTAGTATCGCCGACGATACATCCACTCGGATGGACGTGCACGCAACAGTCCCGTCTTCACTCGCAGCTCCAAAGCCCTCGCAATTGCACACCCCTCTCACTACATCTTCATCTTCTCCATAGTGCGTATCTGGTCGGGATCTTGATGATGTTAGTGTTTGTAGTAGTCAGAGGCTTCAGACAAATGAAACGCCATTCAGACGAGGTAGAATTGTCGGATCGCAAGATGGTTCATTCTCGCAGTGGTTATTCTATCAATCGTATCAGACATAGAACGAATGGTGCGATGTAATATATACAGGAGGGATACGAGCAATGCAAACATGGGTACGAGTTCGGGGTAGTATGGACACAAAGAAGCGAAGGAAGAAAAGGATATGTAACATAACTAACATGCCGATCGACAGACATCATAGCAAGGGAAGGGACGATGGGATATCAAGACGGATACCGTACGTCGAGCAAACACGTACATCGTACATGGATGGCACAAAGATACGTGAGGTATAACTGAGAGAAGTCTGGAGGCCATCGGAAAGGCTGAGCATACAGGGAACTAAACTTGATGTGATCGCAGAGCTTCGGAGGACCATCAATGAAAGGAGAGAATGTGTAGGCAATGCTGGCTCTGAACCTCAACTGGGGTGAGAACTAGTCAGCTGCGACAACGACGGACATACCATTTTGACCGGAGGACCTAGATTACGACGGAGTACTCGGAGTAGATGGGAGCGAGGGTGCAGCGGGGCTAGGAGACTGGGAACGCGAGGGAGGAAGCGGGATGTTCTCTGCCCCCGGGTTCGATTGGTCTCCGTTGTCGTTGCCTGCATTGTGGTCATTGTCGGATAGAAGCGCGTTATCAGTTGGTGAAGCCTCGTCTTTCCCACCGTCCCGACCGAGAGCCTTGGAAAGATCAGTGTGTGTACACCAGAGAAGGTCCCAAGCTGCGATGGAGGGTGAGTGTCGAGGTGAGCGAAGGACGGAAGAGAAATGCGCACCTTGTCCATTGATTAGTGTGACGTCGATCGCAGCGCGCAGGTGGACGTGCAAGCGGGTCGCTATCTCCGCCCTCCACCACTTCTTACCGTGCCGTGACCAGTCGTTCTCGTCCACTTGGAGAGAAAGAAGACGGAGTGCTGAGAACGTGCGGAAAGTGTCTGTCAACTCTCTGCCACCAATGACGCTCTCCAAGAAGCACTCCCTGTTGACGTCATATGCATAACCTCGGTCATCCGGAAGCCCCCAGGGTTCGAATCTGATAGTGAGTCCTGGGAGACGTGCGCTGAGCCGTGCGGGAAGAGAGCACAGGAAAGTGAGAAGCGGCTGAATGCGCCAGGCTTCGGACTCGGTCGCAGCCTCAGGAGGATCCCCATATGACATGTGGCATGCGACATGCAAGTGCTGCAACTGCCGAAGTGACTGAAGAAGGCCCATAGTAGTCCCTATATGCGCTCTCAGATGGTGACAACCCAGTTTCTCCTATGGCTTACCTGAGATACCTTCATCCACATGCAATGTCAGGTGTGTGATTGAGTCTGGAAATAGGAGCGGCGGAAACGTCATCTTTGAAGCCCACCTCTAGCGCATATATTAAGTCCTTTGCGTAGTATTGTCATTTTATATGATGCGACACACCCATAATGCAAGTTTTCTCAGTTTGGGGAAAGGACACGGTTGGTCATGCAAGATAGCGAGAACATTCTCTGGGATATGAACAGTTTTCACCATAGCTTCGAGCGTAAGCTTCTGCAGCAGTGGAAGAGTGTACAAGAAGCGAAGAATGGAAGCACAGCAGCCCTGCTCGAGCTCTATTCCAAAGTGGGTGAGGCTCTGATTGCGCCATGGGTATAGGATGCGATCGGCATATCGGGAGGGGAACACCTGCCACGGGATGCCAAAGAGGTCGACACGGATACAATTCCTGAGCAGTTGGAGACTGAGCAACCTAGGAAGCGCCATATACTCGTGTTTGACCGGAGTAATTCTCACTCCAAAAACGAGGTCGGCCAGCTGTGGTGTGTCGGACAGTGTGCGTAACAGGAGGTCGAGCTGGGACGCCGAACGGATGTCGATGTCATGGAAGAGGTTGAGCCGAGAGCGAGGGAGCCAATCGTAGCAGACGACGGCTGTCTGGAACCAAGTTTGATAGGACGTTCCATGTAGCCAATCCTTGTCCGGGTCCTCGTAGCATCCATCGATCACATGCTCACATATCTCGATTGGAAGACGGCTGGTGTTCATGCCATAGCGGACGCGTGTGGATTGGTAGAGCATAGAGCGAGTGGAAGCAGTGAGCGCGCAAAGTGTACGAAGGCGGGCTCCTGACGAAGAACAGGCAGGATATTATAAGTCTCAAGTCCACACGAGTATCGCACGCACTGCCCTTGGCGTCTCACCTCAAACCCAAATGCCTTCGGTGCACAGGCCCCTTGTAGACGGACGCCTGGCCTATCACACGTGCCAGTCGCACGACGGCGAACAGAGAGCAAGCAAGAATATTCCCAAAGCCGACCGCAGACTGTTGTCGCCCATGTGCTGACTCGGACATTACACTGATTATCAGGCTTCAAGGCCTACCGATGTCTATCTCGCACTGTCCAGTGTTTGGTGTCCGGTACGTATCAATTCTCTTTTTATCTCGCCCGTCTTTCGCCCGAACATTGTTTGTAGATGGGTGCCACATGAACAAGGCTTCGCTGTCGCACGATGCACCCAAGAGCATCAGATCGCGGACACGTTGTTCGAGCCCAGGCTATGTAGCAGCCGTGCATGTGGTTCCTAGCCTATTACTCACAGCTTCGTGGTAGATACGCGCCCATCTACAGCTTTCAAGAATCACGGCATCGTGCTCGAGAACTTCTAGATGACCGGGAACCATCAGGGAGGGCAGAGTACATCTACCGAGGTCGGAGAGTGAACGGAAGGCAACGTGGACCCGGCCTTGGTGGATTCAAACTGGGCATCCCGTGGCAAGCCCTCGTCCGCGGCCACCGTCGCGTCCGAGTCGTACACGATGGTGGAGATCGCGAGCCCCGAACGCGATACCGAGCTGGTTTAGGGTCTGGAAGAGGGCGCTGCCGATGGACCACTCGTGCGGGAGGCAGACTTTGGCGACAGAAGACAAAGGCGGCGCTGAAGACGGAGATGACGGCGGCGGGGAAGCCAAATGCCCAGTAGGAGGCTGAGGGGACAATTGAGCGAAGAGCACATTTGCAGCTACCCTGAAGAGCGTTCCAGTCACTGCTGAAGAGGGGCTGGTGGTAGCATAGCCAAGGGGTTTGGACGAGGTGTGGGTGGATGGTGGTAGTAGCGTTCAGGCAGACACATAGACTCAGACGCAGACGCAGACGCATTGGTGAACACCACGACACTGATGTGCTCAATTACGAGCGCGATGGCCACATTGCACAGCACGCCGCCGACAAACATGAGCAGCAGACGCACCATCATCAGGATGGGGCTCAAGCCTTGGTAGTATCGCTAGTAAGTGGACAAGTATAGCTAGAGCGCGGCGCGTGGGCACGACTCCACAAACACTCGACATGAAGATGCATACCTGGATCCAAAACATGAACAAGTTGAGCGAGCATCACTCGAAGAACATGATGATTAACATCGGTGCGAGTGTGCCAAGGGGGCAAGGTAGGAAGCTTGATCCTACTTCAGTTCAGCAGACATCATGCAGCCTGCTCGTGCGAGACTACCTTGATAGTACGGGTAGCACTCATGCAGACTCATCGACGTTGAGAGCCCAGGGCTTGGGCGTTCCTTGATATATCTGTGTAAGGCGGGAGCGGTATTGTTACAAGGATAATCGGCGACCCGACTGTCTGAGATAGCAGAGGATGCGTACAGCTGACAGAGATTGAGCGAATGGTGACCGTCAAGTGCGTGCGAGAGGTAGGAACACACAATACTCACCCAGACGTTGACTGTTCCCGAGAGCGGCGCGTCGGGAGCGGTTGGAGTATAGCACCGCTCTCTCAGCGTCCTCAACTCCACGCCGCCGCTGGTCGTCTTGTCCCTCAAGGATTGTGTGATTATATGCTAGCTGTGCAGCATACGGTACATGACAAATCGAGAGGAGCACTCACAACGATGGGGAGTAAAGTGAATGGACCACAGACGACACTCGATGTGTGCGCTGCTACTGCCCTATGCCTGCCAGCCAATTCACGTCTTTCTGGCTCGATAGTCGAGCCGGAGGGAAGAGGTAACACCGCGTGCGACGAGCACGATCAGTCAGTGACGACATTCCTCCTCTGGACCACGAAGGCGAGGGAGGTAGCTCGTGCGCAGCTTCTGTGTTTCTCTCCTCTGCTCCGAAACCCTAAGATACTCGTAG
This sequence comes from Fomes fomentarius, assembly GCA_022606135.1. Classification (NCBI taxonomy): domain Eukaryota; kingdom Fungi; phylum Basidiomycota; class Agaricomycetes; order Polyporales; family Polyporaceae; genus Fomes; species Fomes fomentarius. The sequence continues at coordinate 3,181,511 of JABYQN010000004.1, read as the reverse complement.
CGATTGAAATCTCACCTGGTTGGAAGCAACATATAGGATGTCCACTACCCCGCGTGCGACGTCCCGCAGACCGAGCCATCGCATATGCAACCTCTTGGTGTCCTCCTTGAGCAAAAAATGAACGATGGACAGCAAGCAAGCGGGTCGTCGAGCAGTGCCGAGTTACTGAGCTGACTTGTGGTAGCTGGCAGTGGGCGCTCTCGGTGCTCAAGCGCTCACTCAGACTACTTGCTGGGTCAACGGGCCGACAGTTTCCTGGGTGGCTGTTAAGAACTCAAGCTGAGCGGTGAACTTCCTACTTATGCTCGGCGGGAAGGAAAGGAGGACTGGCTGTGCCAAACTGGCAGTCCGAGAGGGAGTATAGGACACCACAAGGTCGCCCCTCGACGAATGGATGCACATGATAGCTGTGCAGACCGAGTAGCATAGACTGTGAGGTGTAAAGAAGAGGGGAATGACCGCCAGAGTCCACGTCAAGCCAGGATGCATACGGGCACCGCTCTTCCACTTCGTGAGTTGGGTCCTAGGATGCCAGGGAACCGTCAGAAAGGGCAAAAGAGAGATATCGATGCCTCACTTACGATGCATATGCGCAATTGTGGATAGTGGGCAGGCTCCGTCAACAGAGCGCTTGGTGACCGGGCAAGCATCGGTAGCATCCCACCTATGCCGCTGTAGCGCATACACGAACCTTGGATACCTAAGGGTGGTTGTAGAGATCGACGATCCGACGACGATTCACGGGCCCGTGCGACAATGGGGGAGCAGAGACCAGTCGCTGGACATCAGCGGACCGCGCTTGGAGCGAGCAGAGAGTCGCAGAGCGTAGGATGACCGAGATGTTGGCCCGATGATGACGCCGACACGTCCTCGTGAAGCAGAGATCAGGGCAAATGCTGAAGCTTACACTCACCTTGGAGGTATAGTGAAAAGCATCCTCAGTCCCCGGTCTGACCAGTCCCCCATGTCCGTACTCTGTAGCGCAATAGTTGACCATGTCCGTGATGGGCATGGGAACTTGATGGAGTGCTTGAGTGCGGCCGTATTCGGGATCGACAGCATGCCACAGTACCAGCACCAGCCCGAGCCAACGTGGAGATCGTGGATGCGGGATGAGAGATGAGAGATGAGAGATGACAGTGAAGATAGAGGGTGGACTCACACTCGAGGCCGTTCAGGCTTCGGGGACTTATCGTGATGATAGCAACGCAGGATGCGGAAATTCCTCAGAGCTTAGAAATCAATCTAGCGTGTACTCCAATCTGCAACAACTCAGCGGATACCCGAGCAATCTGTACGCGTCAGGGAGTCACAAGAGATGGGAAATGTCGAGCGTCGGTCATGCACCCCGTCGTAACATACTGGGCACATTGATAGACACCCCCGATCGCTCCACGATGCAATTGTTGAGAGCATGCAATCCCGGATATATCTGTATAATGCGGGAGCGGGAGCGGCACCGGGGCAAGGACGAGCTGCGACCCGACCTGGTACGAGTCGCAGAGAATGCATGCAGCTGACCGAACTCGAGGGAATGGTGGCATGGTGACAACGTCGCAGGCTGTCGTTGTCCCCGAGAGTGGCGCGTTGCGAGCGATAGCAAAGCTCCAGCATCTTCAACTCGGCGCCGCGACTAGTCGTCCCTGTAGCTGTGCATCATACGTGACATGGTAAATTGAGAGAGAGACTCACACACCGATGGGGACTGGTCCGCACTGTCAGATCACGAGCCTTTGCATCGACGACACTCGACCTGTGCTTCTGCTGTTCTATACCTGCCAGCCGACTCCCTAGCTCGAACTCCGGCGAGGCCTCTGGGGACAAATCGACAGGCGGACGGGATCATCGTGGTACTGAGGGTAGGAACTTGCAGGACTGTGAGCCGGAGGGAAGAGGCACGCTACTGACACGAGGACTCGGCGACGAGAGGTCCATATAGGCGAGGTTCGTGCGTACACTATGTGAAGTGAAATTTACGGTGAGACTACGACTGAGAGACTATGCACAATTGTATGCACTTCACTCCTTCTGTGTTCGTCTCCTTTGCTCGGATTCCCTACTAGGATATTCGGAGCAACTGACGGCTTACCTAGTCGGAAGAAATATACTTAATGTCCACCTATCCGCCATGTGACGTCCCACGGCTGACCTCTTGCGTGTCCTCCTTGAGCGCAGAGATGAATGTTGCCAGATGTCGGACAGCAAGCAGCAAGCAAGTGGGTCGTCGAGTCGTCGAGCAGTAGATGGCAAGCAGCTGGACCCTGGCGCGCTTCAGGTCGCCGGCAAATTATCGGGTCAACGGGCCGACAACCTCCTAGGTGGCGGTCAAGCTTCTGGAAGTTAGGAATACTACTAGCGCTACTACCACTTCTACGGTCGACTCGTTGGCCACATCACACACGGTACCCATTTTTCATGTCACAAAGCGCGAGGGGAATGATTTCTCTTACGACTTTATTTTGATTGAGTATCATTGCTGTTCTGCAATGCTCGTTCAGGTTAACTAGGCCTAGCCCACTTCGGTTCATGCACCAGGTTTCTGCCGGGTTCTGAGACTGTGAATACGATCAGATATGCGGTGAGAGAGCTTAGAGTGATATGTGGTTGAGTGATATATTCTGATGACAAACGAGCTATAATGAATGCCACGTATTCCGCCAATACTTAAGATGCATCCAGGCAGCTAGCCCTCCAGCTCCGTCTGCAGCGCGCTGCGAGCTCTTCGAAGTCCATTCAGACGGCGCGGTGATGGAGTCCAGGGTAAGCCGTGGCTACTGTCATGGTGTCGGTGAAAATGAAGGTGGTGATCAACATGAGCACCAATCGCTGCACGTCTGCCACTGCGACCCAGTCTGCTCCCGGCTCCTCCGAGGCTTGGGGCAGGGTAGCCATCGACGCCATCGCGAAGAACCAGACGTTTATGATGAACCGTCCGGTCTGACTACCGAGCATCCTCGGAAATGCCGGGAATGGGCTCCCTTGGGTTGACGCGGCCTTCGGTGTGGTGCGTGCGTGTGTCTGGTACGTGCGGTCGAACGACGTGGGCGGGCGGTTCGCGGCGGTCCGACGCATGTGCATGCGGGATTTGTAGCGCCTCCATGCGTCATTTTGGCGGTTGTGAAGTCGGCGAAGAGGAATGTTGAAGATGGCTTATCGGTTGTGAGATCGGTGAAGAGGAAGACGGTAGATTGCTCAGTGACGCTGTCGGTAAGGTTGCGGACTGCCAAGGACATGATGATGTGCGGGCTTGAGGGGTCAAGGGTGGTAAGGTAGGTTCTGAGTGGGTGGATGATGTATCGAGGTAAGTAACGAAAAGTGTAACAGATTATGGTGCGATGGTGCTGATCTCGGTACTCGAGGGAATCCTTATATACGTTTGTGGGTGTAGTACTTGTAGATCTGCTCCGATTTTTTGCTGAGTCCGTGATCTTTAATAGGAGCCATAGGGTGTCCTTATTCGGAGGCGCGTATTCAGGGTTCAATGTCATGTATATCTAGAAGAATGGCTTTCCGGACATGTGCAGTTGTGTTCACAACTAATGATGACAGGGCTTCCGTTCGGTGGTGGGACCATGGTGATCAAGGCCGCTCGGATGGTCAAAAGCTATCAGCATTGTTTTGAATTCGACTGTGGATCGATTGAAGGTGATGTGGGATGTGAAGCGCTCGAAGGTTTTAGAACGGGTCATCCGCCACTCGGGTCTGACTCTCAGCCCCTGATACTTTCCTGACCCGTCGAGACGTATGCCGCAATATGTGAACCGGTCATGTCTTGGATGACCATGGATGGGGAGGGATTACCGATTCGACCTCGGCGGAGTTGCTCTCATACAAGGAGATGTAGTCGTCGCCCTCCCAAAACTGTTCAATGAGCATGAGTTGGGTAATAACTGTGTTCAAATTGAGACCATGAAGTTGAGACATAGGAGGTAGTAGTACGGGTTCATCGATGTCGGCGAGTAGCCACTGACAGGAACGATGGAGGATATTGTGAGACATCGAGCGTTGGCGGCACCTGGTTCATCATCATACCCATCATTTAGGAACGAGAAGCCTACGTCCAGGGCTAAAGACGATTGTACCTCCCTCCAAGTTCAAGTCCGTTCTTGTTTTTGGATTTCCTCTCAATGATCTTCAAGTTGTGGAGCTTGTGCGTGCGGTTCATCACAGTCCTGAACAGAACCATCGGACGTGATAACGAGCGTAGTGTGCTCCGACTTGATGGATGGGATGTTATCACCACAGAGTAAGTAGGCTTGATGAATGATTTTGGCGAGCGTGCCTTCTGTCAATCTGACAGTCCGACTCAGAGCTTCGCAAGCGCTGTGGCGGCGAGAGCGCCAACCTGCGTAAACGCGCGTCATGACCTTCAAGCTGAACTTGGAATAAACGGAACCCCAACCTCCGACGCCCTGTGCAGTGCACTCTCCGCCACGACACCGAGCGGCCGGGCTGCTGTCCTCCCAAAAGGTATGGGAATTCCACTCAACTGGCTGGCGCGTACTTCGCCCTTGTCGTCGTCTATAACTTGCATCATCCTCCAAACACAGACCCCTTATGATGGCTGCACCCTTCCTTCGATCTCCGTTTTCTCCGACCCTGCTGGGGCGATATACATCTCTCCTCTCAACACTGCTCAACTCCAGGCATACAGTAACACGTCAAACACAATTTGCGTCGATAGGAGCTCGAGAGGCTACCGTGCTCCGCGAGGCCATCCCAGCTTTGCCAAGGAGTGGAGAAGTGACCAAACGTTCATGTAAGACGTACGTACCGCACAATACGCCTAGTCGCGGTATCCGTATCTCCTTTCACAACTGTTCACTTGGATCGCCGATCTGGCAGCGCGATACTTTGAATGCAATGCGAGAGGAACAAGCACGTCAAATGAAGAGGGCGCGATAAGATTCAAATTGGAAACGCGCGTCCGGGGATGGATGACGGGCGGCCTTAGTGCTCTGAATCCCGACGGATCTTCTGTCTTGTGTCTTGCGATCGCGCGAGAGTCAATGATCAAGGAGGTCACTAGAGCATCCAGTAGAAAGCGATTCCGAGCGAGCCGCCCCGCAGTCGTGCATATGATGCCGTATTTCCGCGTTCGCGTTCATGCAAGTAATCGTCTCGCGACAGATGCACCGGTGCGACAGCCGCAATGTCGACGCGCGGCGATCTGGGCACTGGCAGCATGTGGGTGCACAAGACTCTGAGACAAATGAGCTTAAGTGGACGACGATGCAAATGCATACTGATCACTGATGTGCTGGGTGTCCAAGAAAGCCGCGGCCTCCGCCGAGTGAGTATGTCCCGATCGCGACACGCCCACCCGTGCTTTAATTCATGGCATCGAACTCCGATACGAGCTGATCCTCGGGAATGTGACTCGGAGCATGCCCTTTTGAGCAATGAAGTTCCTGTAATGTGCATCATGGTCATGAGCTTTGAGTTAGGGTTGTGGGTAGTCCGGACTACCGACGACGTAGCATAATAATAATTTGCACAATTGGTCCGAGTTCTGTGTGGTATCAGTTAGACGAGACCCTGACATTTAGTCTGAACCTGCTGAATTTCGGCGGTTGATAGTGAGTTAGTAGTATACGTCATAAGTGCCGGCGAACATCAAACACCGAGAAGTTGTAAACCAGAAGGCTACATATGGAATGATGACTGGGTCGTGGACGGTTGTAGTAGTTCACCTACCACGCTCACCCTGCTGTCACCCGTCGGCCCCCGTGCCTGCCAGGGCCTGCCAGTCGAGTCGCCTCAGGGGTACAGTATAGGTAGTGCCAAGTGAGGAGAGGTTAGCGTGTCTACGTAGCTCTCCTGAATCATGGTCATGGCGCAGGTCAGTAAAAGTGACCAAGTTGAGATAGTAGAAGAAGAGGTCGGGGCGCTGCGGAGACACCTAGCAGGGACTCTTGCGGGCCGCCGGGGAGAGTAGCTTCTCAAGCTTTCGAAATGCAAGACACTTACCTAGCTTGAATGCGAGGAGGTATGGTCTCGTCACGCTTGTTAAACATTGGGAGTATGAGGAGTGGAGTGTTTGCCAATTCATTAGAGAAGGACGCTGCATAGCCCAGTGAGTCTAGTAATGTATCAGATAAGATAATCTATACCAGTCAGATGCCAGTGCCATATCGGATTCATGTCTTTGCCGGCGTCTAATACCGTAGTGTTCCTCACCGACCGTTCGTATGCTTACATAGTATGAGTAAGGACAGATTCGGCGTGTAAGCACCAAGGATACGACCTGATACGGCTGAGGAAGGCGTGAGTGAGCAAAGGGGTCGGGGCCGGGGGAAATGGTAAGCAAGGATGATGGTGTGATGGTTGGAATGTAGAGATCGTAGGGATCAAGATAATCTAGAGCACACAGCTTAAGCTGGATGCCAGTGCACGTCCATACGATTCACGTCTTTGCCAAAAACTCTAGCTGTCTTCCTCACGGGCGTTCGCATGCTTACATAGACGAGCTGGATGGCGCAAGAGCGGACGCGCTCATCGCGCTACTTTACCAATTTCTCCTGCCGAATACGGCGTCTGGATCGCACGGAAAGAATCAACATTCACCCGCGACGGCCGCGCGCAAAATCGCGCTTTGCTGCTCGACCCACTACTTGCAATGTCTTCATAAGGCCCTTCGCTCTCCCTTCACCCGCGCGACCGCCATGCCTCTCGAGTCTGACTCGAACCCCAGTCCCAACACCCACCCTCACCCCGACGGCGACATGTCCAGTGCGCTCTCCGAAAAGACGACGACAGAGCCGGAGCGGTCGTTGCTCAAGAACCTCGTCCTCATCGGCACCGTTACTCTGGCTATGATACTCAATGTACGTACTCCCTTCTCACCCCTCCACCCCTAGTGCGCACACACCCACGCCGTCCTAACACTGTCACTATGTTCTCACCGCACAGACCGCAAATACCACCGCGGTATTCATCGCCCTTCCCACCATCGGAGCCGACCTGAACATCATCGACAGCAACCTCCAGTGGATCATCTCGGGGTATTCACTCAGCTCCGTGCGTCCTCCTCCTCCTCCTCTTCCTCCTCCTCCTCTTCCTCCTCCCCCCTATGTCGCACGCGCACGCCGCACACGCACACTCACCCCCTTCGTAATCACAACAGGGATGCCTGCTTCTGTTTATGGGTCGGCTCGCGGACCTCTTCGGCCGCAAGTACACGTTCATTCTCGGGTGCGTGCTCATGGGAGTATTCGGGCTCGCGAGTGGGTTCGCACAAAGTGAGTTCGCACAGGTGCATCATATTCAAGTAAAACTCATGCATCCCCCATGCTCTTGACTATAGATGAGATCACGATCGACATCTTGCGGGCTCTCCAGGGTCTCGGGCCCGCTGCGTCCATCCCAGCTGGGGTGAGTTCATTCGCCTTGTGAATTCTCCCTCTCCTCCCCTTGTCCCCATCGTGCAGTCGGCAGACGTTCAATATGTCTCAACACCGTGCCTTGCGATATGAGCCGGACCTATGACGTATGACGACTTTGGGCGTCCAGGACGTTTTCTTCTCGCCCTCCTTCCCGCCCTCTGTCATCCCTCCAGTGTCCGTATGCTGTCCGCATATACCTGCGCTGCACTGGCTGATCCTTTCATCGTGAAGGGCGGCAAGGTTGACGTGAGGGCGCACCGCCCAAGTCGACACCGCCCACCATGCGGCTGGTGGGATTCATGTACGCGCGTCCGCGTTCAGCTCGGGAGACGCGTCATGAATGTCTTTGTTCTTTGAATCGGACCCAGCAAGCCAATACTCATGGCAGAGGTGCTTACTCCCGCTCTACAGCCTTCCCCCCTGACATCGATGAGGACGTAAGGATGTAGAGCTCGAGTAGTGCGACATATGCGCGTCGCACTTGGCTTGATTGGGCAGAACTGTCTGAGTGCACTGCACCGTTTGTCTCTTTCATACATTCTCGCACCCGCGTTCTATGCCCCCACCGTGCCTGGGGGCGAGTGGTGGCCAAGGGTACTGGGTGACTCTCAGCCTGTTCGTGGGGCTAGCTCCTTTCGTTGATGTCCATAACCCTCCCTTTGTGTCTGACTGCTGATGTTCCCTTAGCTAGGCATATTGGCACACACCTTTCCACCGTCGCCCATCCGGTCCGTCGCCTTTGCGACATTCGCCGCGGGCGCGCCGATCGGTGCCGCGATAGGAAGTGCAGTCGGCGGTGTGCTCACCCAGCTCACAGCGTACGTATATCGATCACGAAGACTGCGATTCACACTGACACTCAGCACTACAGTCAGACATGGCGCTCGGTCTTCTGGTTCCTGACGGGAATGAGTGCGCTGTGCGCCGTTGGTGGGATGATTTCGATCGACCCGGATGTGCCGTATGCTCTGGAGGACAAGTGCGTCGTCCATGACTTTCACGGGCAATGGACACTGATCCATTCTATGTAGACGCGTGGATTGGATAGGCGCTCTGCTAGTCACGGCAGGACTGACGTTCATCGTATTCATCCTGAGCGACGGGAGTGTGGCCCCGAATGGCTGGAAGACCGGCTGTATGTCGACTCGTTGACCTATTTACTCGCAACGCTGACCCTACTCACCCGCAGACATCATCGCGCTGCTCATCGTCGGCATCTTTCTCCTCGTCCTCTTCGTCCTCTGGGAGCACTTCCTTGAGGGTGTTCACGCGAGCGACGACGTATCCGTGCGCAAGCGGTGGTGGACGCCCCCGCCGCTCATGCCGGTCTCGATCTGGACGCGTTCCAAGGGCAAGCTCGCAGTCATGCTCATCGTCGCCTTCTTCGAGTGGTGTTCATTCAACTCGTTCACCTACTGGATCCAGGTGCGCTTTCGTGACGCGCTGCTCACGTTAATGAGAGACTGACGCGTCTGTGTGTGGCAGCTGTACTACCAGAGCTACCTCGGCCTGAACCCGATCCTCACCATGGTCCGCCTACTGCCCATGTTCGTCACTGGGGTCGCATGCAACGTCGTCATCGCCCTTGTCGTCGGCCACGTCAACGTTGTCATCCTCATCGGTGCGTCTGCGTCTCCCTGAAACCTCCCTTGCCCTAACCTCCTTGCAGTGATCGGGACGCTCTTCACCGGCCTCGCGAACCTGCTCTTCGCAGTTATCGTCCCCTCAGCACCATACTGGGCATTCGGCTTCCCCGCCGCCATCCTCTCCGTCTTCGGCGCCGACTTTGTGTTCGCGTCCGGCACGCTCTTCGTCGCCAAAGTCTGCCTCCCACACGAGCAGTCCGTCGGCGGCGCGCTCTTCCAGACCCTTACCCAGCTCGGTACCGCGTTTGGGCTCGCGATCTCCACGGTCGTCTACGACGCGACGCTCGAGAAGAAGGCCGCGGAGCTGGGTGTGATCGTGGACGACACAGGGCGGAACGCCCCGCGGGAGGCGCAGCTGGTGGGGTACAAGGACGCGATGTGGACGGGCTTTGCGTTTGGCCTTGTCGGTGCGTGCATGGTTCCTCTCAACCCTTTCGGGCTAGAATCGTGTATGCAGGGCGGGGCTGATCGTGCGGGGTTTTGCAGGTGCGATACTCGCGCTCGCGTTCTTGCGCGGTGTCGGTATCGTAGGACACCAGAAGGGCGACGAGAACGCGCACGTCGAAGGCGCAGCACTCAAGTCCGCTCCTGAGAGCTTGAAGGAGAAGGAGAAGCCTACTCGGGAGTCGGCGGCGGAGCAAGTGGACGGGTCTCGGGTCTGAATGGGTCGGGAGTTCGCTTCAACTCATTCGGATATGCAGGGAGCTCGGGTGGATTGTGGGTGCGGGTGCGGGTGCGGTTGCCATCTGACTTGACTTGATTTGACTTTCCCACTGCGGGAACTTGGGTTTAGACACTGACATTGGCGTAGAGTACTTACTTAGTGTATCATGTTACTACAACTAATAGACACAGACTTTCTGCATCGACGGCGCTCGTATTGTGATTGATAGTCCATGTTTGGTTTCCAGTCTCCTCACTCTGGTGATGGTGAGTTCTAGTACTGACTTACCTACTAGTAATACTCAAGTAGTATTCCGCAACGAGTCAGGCAGACCAACATGTTGCATCAAAGAATACAGCGAGTGCATTAAAGGCTGCGAAGAGTCGTCGGAAGGAGGGGGCCCAGTGGAGAAGTGTCTGTGTACTGTATGTAGTGATCGAGATAAGTAGTGGTTGTTTGGGCCTGTTTAGCCATGTTGTCGTGAACGCTTGGGAACAAACTCAAAGCTTCAAGTTCAATTCAAAATCTATTACTAACTACTTGGTTGGAATCAACACAAAGCTCATAAGTCATTCCGGTGCGTCCGGGTCTTAGGATAGCAGGTAACCCTGATAAGCAGGACACGATGCTGTGCTGTGCATTCATAACATGATGTCCAAGTCTAGTATGGCTCAAAGTTGGCCGCAGCTTGGAGCCGCCCGTAGCTGTAGCTCAGCTACAAGAGGGTGTTTTGAGGGCATGAGTGTCACAGCACTTGTTCTGCTCTGCAGACCCGTCCCGGTGGCATTCAAACTTGTATCCTGTCGCTCACCATCTTACTTGTTGATACTCTCAGCTTTGCATTGAGAAATATTTCTTCTACTAGCAAGGAAGTGTCGCCACAATTCGAAAACCACTACACTCAGCACAGATCAAGGATGGATCAGTCGAGTCCCTTCTGAAGATACTCTGGCAAGAGAATAACTGTTACGCCGAGGCTCGTGGGCGTCTAGGAGATGCGTAGATGCGCAAGTTGAGGAGTTACGATGTTGGCGATGTTCGAGTGTCGATCGAGTGTGCAAGTTGTCTGAGAGACGTACACCGAAGAGGTGTAGTCGAGTACTGTGTTAGAAGTCAAGCAGAGGTCGAGGGTTTCGATGGGGAGAAAGCCTCAATTGGAAAAGGAGGTCAAACTGAGGAACACCTCGAGTTTGCCTATGCTATAAGTACATACATGAGGTACGAGTCACAATGAGTCAGAATGAGTCAGCGCTAGTCAACATGAGTCAGAGCAAGTCATAGTAGGTATGGGTCTAGGCCTAGTACAGTATGACTCCTACTGAGTCAATGAGACGAGGTAAGCATGATGACGATGTTGGATCGCCGTGAGAACAGTAGTACAGAGGTTGAGCTCAAAGAGGAAACAAGACGTAAAAGGAAAGAGAAAGACGCCTAGAGTAGACGCTAAGCCTGTTTGTAACACTACCCCCTGTCTACCCTGACGCTACCCTGTAGCGTTCAGACCTCTGGATCTTGCTCGTTGTAGAGGACGTCCTCTTGATAGAGGGGAGAGTTCTCCCGGTCTGCGTCGTAGTCTTCCTCCCCAGAGTATCTGTCGAAGATACGGACCTCTCCATCGGAATCCCGCCCGTAGCGAGCTTCTTGCATGGCTTCGAAAGTCTCGTATGGTCCACGGAAGCCTGGGCTCACAGTGCGCGTGGGGGATGGAGTGGGAGTGTTCTCATTGTGCACGACATGGGGAATGATTGGGTATGCAAGTTCCGCCGCACTGCGGTCGCGGCGGGTCTGGCGGGACGAGGCCCTACTGCTGGTAGAGCCAGCATTTGCGCGGGTAGAGACGCGATGACCGTGGCGGTATACGGTAGGATTTTGGATAGGTGGAACCACGTGAGGGTAAGGGGTTGCTGCTCGCGGGGCGGGGGCGAAGAAATTTGCAATAGTGGGTACGTCTCCAGGATCGGTGCTGGCGAGCATGTGGTAGATCTGAGGATGGAGATGGTCGAGATGGGTCTGGAGGTAGCCTGAAATTGCCTCGAGAGAGCCGCAAAGACGACTGTCTGTCGCCCGGAGACGGCTTTCCGTTATGTTCAGGTTCTCCTTGGCCAGCTGGGTAGTACGCAACGCTTCGCGAGTGTGAATCAACCCGTAGTTGGCATCCCGAGCTGTGTCTAGGATGAGCGTAAGAAGGTCGTCCCTTGGGAGCGCATTCCGGTACTCTTCGTAGTGGTCGCGAGGAAGTGCGAGAAGGGTGCTGAGCATTTTGCGGGTGTCTTCGAGGGATTGGCCATGGGGAGTAGACATTGTGGAGATGGGGTCAGATGCTGTCGTCGTGAGGCTTGAGAGGGTCACGTGCGTCGAGGAGGGATCGCAGGATATCGATGAAGTGGAGGACAGAGATGGTGATGAACACTAGAAGGAGAATGTAGGCGACTGCAATGGTGATGAGGGCACAGGTAAGAATCATATATCTCCCCAGCCTGTGGTGGTATGGCTGTGGGGGTGGTCGCGGGAGTGGAGCGTGTGTTCGAGTAGCTGGAGGGTAAACTCCCGGAATAGATATGCAAGGACGGCGAGTGTGATTCCCAGGAGAGCGAGGATGTATAGGCAGAGGATGATGAGAATGAGGAGCATGCGAGAAGCAGTTAGAGGCGGATGGGCTGTCAGAGGTGATGAATGCGCTTATATGCTGTCAGCATTTCCTGCGCATTAGTCAGGTGTGATCCTGGCTCCCAAGAGTTCTCTGATATCGGGTATCCTTTCCACTTGACGAGATAAGTCAAGCGGCCTCGATTCTTCTTGTGTCCCACGATGGCTTCTACTTCGAATTCCTCTTCTCCCTCGATGAGGTCAGGAGGGGGTAGTGTGTAGTTGGGACCATGCGTGTCATTCTCATGGTATGGTGTCAGAAGGGAGGCATGGAAAACAGGGTGGATTCGCCATTGGGCAGGAAGGCGTAGTTTGTACGTCAATGTTCCGAGGACTTCCATGATTTCAAATGGGCCTTGGCGTTTCATGGTGAGTTTCTTGTGGTCCTTCAGGAACCGAAGATTCTTTGCTTCTAGCCAGACCTTCTGACCCTTCTTGAATGGTGTAAATCCCCGGGTGACACGTTCAGCCATGCATTGTCTTGCAAGTTCATGTGCTGCCATGGCCTCGAGGCGGACCTTCTCCAGGTTGCCAAGCCGTTCCTCTACTGCGGGCACCATTGTTGTGGGGTGTACTGATGGTATTGCTTTGGGGTTGTACCCCATCATGAGGTAGAATGGGGATGCGTTGCGGCCTTGAGCACTTCTCTGATTGTGCATGAATTCAATGTCAGGGAGGTAATCAGCCCATGTTTCTGGATGGTTGGTGCAGAATGCACGCAGATAGGCTTCTATTTCTTGATTCATGCGTTCGGTGCCTCCATCGGTCTGTGGGTGATATGCTGTGCTCATAGACGATTTGATACCGACAAGACGGGTGAGCTCTTGGAAGACCTTGGCAGAGAATTGAGGGCCTCTGTCTGAGATGATGCGTGATGGGAGTCCAAAGCGTTTGTACAGGTTTTGGTGCATGAGTAGTGTTGTTCCCATTGCGTCGATGGTCTTTGTGCATGCGCAAAGAATTACCCCCTTCGTAGCATCGTGGTCTGCCATGACCATGAGAGAGTCGTAGCCATTGGATAAGGGGAGGTCTGTAATGAAGTCGACTGAGGTTATCTCGAATGGATATGCATGGGATTTTGCAGGGATTGGCATCAGTGGTGGCACTGTAGGATGTGTATTGATCTTGGTCTGTTGACACACTGCGCAGCCTTGAACGTAGTTCCGTACAAAGACAGCCATGCCTGGCCACCAGTATTCCCGACGCATAAGTTCGAGGGTCCCAAACTGTCCTGGGTGTCCCATTGGCCGGAGATCATGGTACCGTTTTACTACTTCTCGGCGCAGATCTTGGTCAGGTGGAATGTAGCACCTATTGCGGAAATACACCAAGCCGTCTTGAAATGTCCAATCTGTCAGTGTTGACTTCATTGGGAGTGGGGTTCCATTCTTCGCAGCTGCTAGGGCATCTAGAATAACTTGGTCCTGGATATGGACAGCTTTGATTCTATCTTCGAGCGCTGTATCGATGGTGGAAATGAACATGTCATCGGGCAATAGAATGAGGGCGCTGTTGTCATTGTCTTCTAGGTTGAGGTGGTGAAGGCGAGATAGTGTGTCTGACTGAACCATTCTGGTGCCTGCGATGTGTTTCAACTGTAGGTTGAATTGTGAGAGCAATAGGCTCCATCGTGCTTGTCGTCGGTTGAGCTTCTGTGCGGTGCGGAAGTATGTCAAGTTCTTGTGGTCCGACAGGACCTCTACTGGATGTGGGCTGCCTTCCAAGTAGTGTCGCCATTCATCTAATGCCCGTACGATGCCTAGTAGCTCGCGGTCATAGATCTCATAATTCCGTTCCGCGTCATTGAAGGATTTTGACAAGTAAGCGCATGGGTGGAGGTCTCCATTGGTGTCTGCTTGACGAAGGACTGCTCCAGTAGCAAACTTGGATGCATCAGATTCGATAGAGAATGGTTTTGCTTTGTCCGGCATGACCAGAACAGGAGAAGATATGAACTTCTGCTTCATAGCCGCAAATGCATCCTGTTCTTTGGTTGTCCAACTCCATGGATGGTCCTTCTTTGTCAGGTCATGTAAGGGTCGGGTGAGGTTGGAGTAGTTCGAGATGAAGCAACGGTAGAAGTTTGCAAATCCAAGGAATGAGCGTACTCCTTTCAGAGAGGTAGGTACTGGCCAATCTTGTATGCCTTGGAGTTTAACTGGGTCCATGGCCAGTGTGTCCGGTTTGACGATTAATCCCAGGAATTCCACTTCAGTGACGTCGAACAGGCACTTCTCTGGCTTGAGATACAGATCATTTTCCCGTAGTCGTTGGAGAACACGACGGGTACGCTCCTGGTGAGTCTTCTGGTCCTTAGAAAACAACAGCATGTCATCCATGTAGATGACCAGCCATCCCTCGTCAATCATGTCACTGAAGAGGTCGTTCATCATAGCTTGAAAGGTGGCTGGAGAGTTGCAGAGTCCGAAGAACATGACAGTGGGTTCAAACAGTCCTCGTTGACATTTGAAGGCGGCTTTCCACTGGTCACCATCCTTGATGCGGACATTGTTATATCCAGAGCGTAGGTCGAGTTTGGAGAAGATAGTTGCTCCTTTGAGCTTGTCCACAAGCTCCTGGACCAAAGGGATTGGATATGCATTCTTCACTGTGCCGTCATTGAGATAGCGGTAATCTTGACATGGACGAAGGGATCCATCCTTCTTAGAAACAAAGAAGAACGGTGATGCCATTGGGGATTTAGACGGGCGGATGTACCCCTTCCGGAGGTTATCATCGATGAATTCGTCCAGGAGAGTCTGCTCTTTTGGGGACAGGGGGTACACCTTGCAGTTCTTCGGGATGAAATCTGGTTTCAGCTCAATTGCATGATCATAGAGTCGGGATTCTGGGAAGCGTTCAGAAGCTTTCTTCTCAAAGACATCTTTGTAGTCCCCGTAGCTGCTTGGTAGGGTATTCTCCGTGAGTAGTGGGCCTTCCTGGGCGTGTTGTTTCTGTGCTAACTTCATCGCTGGGTTGATCTTGGCCCGTATACTCACTGGTGGTCCATATGAGAAGTGTGTTGTGCCATTCCATCGAGCAATTCGACCAATATGGGTTGGGAGAGGGGCGTCACTGGAAGTGTGATGCTCATCTGTGAGGGGTCCGTCTTGGATCTCCTCGAATAGCCCAATGACTGGTTTTCCCCGGATGTAGGCAACAAGGAGATCATCTGATCCGATGTCTATGGTGTCTCCTTCGCAGTCATTGATTTCTTCCATGTCACCAGTATCCTGTACCTGTAGTTCTGGTTCCGCTATGTGTTCTGTTGCAACCTCTTCCAGAATAAACTGAGAGGTTGTTGCGATGCAGGGAGTAGGGTCTCTTGGGGCTTCAGACACCTCTTCAACTGTTGCTGGGGGTCGCTTTGAGATGGTAGGGACAGGGATAGGATCTTCGAAAGCAATTCTCCCAGATTGCCAGTTGATCTGAGCATTGGTGCGTCGGAGCCAAGGTAATCCCAGGATCAAGGTTTCCTTTCCTAGTGATGTGGCTAAGAGGCGGGTGCGATGAGTTGTGCCGGCGACTGATAGGTTTCTCCAAGTATAATGGGTGATGGCTCCTTGTTTATTCTGTGTTCCGTCCACGTTGTACACGGGTATGGGACTGATGAGAGGTGTGAGGGGAATGTTGTGCATGCGAGCGAACTGCTCGTCAATGAACATTCCTCCAGCTCCAGAATCAATGAGGGCAGGGGTTTCGACGGTTTGGTCTAGGGTGATTTGAATACGCATTGATCGATTGGTGACATTTGCTAGTATTACAGGTGAGACCGTGAGACTGGGCCACTCTGACGTCGAGGCAGGTGACCGTTTCAAAAACCCTCCGCTTCCGCAATGTTCACCACTACCTCCCTTTCTTCAGGTGTGAACTGTGCATACAATGCACGCATGCGTGCAATGGCTGACTCTGGTTCTGCTTGGGTAGTGCTTGCCGTAGTAGAAGTGGCCACTCGGATCTGACGTCTAGTCTGAGGGTTCTGTCCTCCCTGGGGGCATTCAGCAGAGATGTGTCCTGCTTCTCTGCAGCGGAAGCAGCGTCCCTCCTTCCTAAGTTTAGTGCGTTCTTCATCCGTGAGTTTTCTCAACCGGACTGCACTTGTGGACTTGGAGGTTGTCAATGGTGCATTAGGGGAAGTTTTCTTCAGTGCTGCTCCTCTGGTGAGCTCGAGTCCTTTGCGCCATTGGAGGTCGAGTCTGGTGGCAAGTTTGTAGTAACCATCCATCGTGGTTGGCAGGGTTTCGACCGACATGATACTTTTGACAAGTCCAGTGGTTAGCCCAGTGAGGAAGTAGTCCGATAGGACTGCAACTTCCGTGATGGTGGATCGAATGGCAAGGGGTCGAAATGCCGCAACATAGTCATCGGCTGTTCCACTTTGCTTCAATGCTTTCATCTGAGTGATAGCATTGTCGACAGGATTCAAGGGAGTGAATGCGTCCTGGAATCGAGTTAGGAACTGTGCCCAGGTGCCAAAACCTTTCTCCTCGTTGGTGGCTGGATCAATCGCAAATGCGCTTGTGGTGAAGGCTTCTTTAAACGGCCCAGCTGATCCTCCAACCATATACGAGAGGATAAAGATGATCTTTTCCTCGTCATTGGTGTAGGAATCCTTGTTCAGCCGTAAATATGTTTGGCAGTTGTTCAGAAAGCCACTAGCTTCTGCACGATCTCCATTGAAGTCGCTTGGGGCACGGATCTTTCTCTCAGAGGGTCTTGGGTTCGTGGTGGTGCTTGCCATTGCTGTGATGGGAGTAGTCTGTGGAGGTATAGGTATGACTGGTGTTTCTGAAGTTGATGCAGTGGAAGGATTCTCGGGTGTTCCACTAGCCCACTGGTCGCGCCGTACTCGGGATAATCTCTCTAGAACGTATCCTTGTGTGTCGAGTGTATAGACCCAGCCTAGGGTTTCGTTCCAGACAACGGTTCTTTTTCCGATGAAAAGTTCTCCGTCTACCGATTCCGCAGATGTGGGTGGTCTATCCCGGCTTCGTACTGCTGGGAGATCCAGGGTGGCTGCCTAAACTTGGAGAAGTTGGCAGAATTGTAGAGTTTGACCTAATGTTACGCCGAGGCTCGTGGGCGTCTAGGAGATGCGTAGATGCGCAAGTTGAGGAGTTACGATGTTGGCGATGTTCGAGTGTCGTGTTGAACTTCCGGACTACCGGCTGTGCTCGGACCGGAGTTGTGTACACTTGTTTATGGTCATATGATTAGATAGGCTGTGTTTCTACTTACCATTTATGGTTTCCTTTGTTTTTCTACTGTACTTTCCCATGACCATATGGTTACTGTGCATTCCTGTGCGTACCAGTGCGTTCTACACTGCACCGGACTCTTCTAGACCTTATGTCTGACTCATGCTATGACTGTATCTGACTCATATGCCGATACGGACTCTGACTCATTGTCTTATGGCTACATGTGACTGCTTTATTCGCTGACTCATGGACTCATCCCTCATGTATATAAGCAGTCCCTTCTTCGCCTCTGCTCTTCAGTCGTTCGCTCACTGACTGAAGAGTAAGTCTCTTACATACATATGCTCTACTACTTCTTACTGACTTAGTACTTGTAGTCCCTCTCTGTTGTGACTTACAGGTACTTCACTATGCAATAGAGTCGTTCGCTCACTGACTGAAGATCCCTCTCTGTTGTGACTTACAGTCGCTCCTCGCCTTACAGGTTCAGAGTTCATCAGGTTATGAGCCCTGCGCTCTAATCAGTTGCTCCTCTGTCGACACTCTGCGCGCAAACTCTGTTCGTCGACTCTCTGCCCGTGCACTCTCCTCCACTTTCCCTAACTCTTGACTGTGCCCTCCGACACTGCTGCCAGGGGGACTTTACTGCGCTCGTGACGCAGCCCTGAGCGCTTTTAGTAGTCGCTATCTAGTATCTCTGTACAACCTTTGGTGCTTTCGCGGCACACGGGTTTTCAAGTATCCTCAGCCAGGCCACGCACTTGCGCCCGCCAGCTGTTGTAGCCGGGGTGGTTATCACCTTTGGACCGGAGGACAACCGTTCGGACCCTCCTTACTATACTCTTTTTTGATACCTAGACTCGTATAGCTTTTCTTGGGCACAGTTGGCGACTTCTATCTGGATTGTTGGGAATATCGGCTTCCTGACCTTCTGGCTCACCTCAATAGGTGTTCCTCTCTACCAGATCTCGCACGTGGCAAGTCAATCATCGCGTTTTTCTCTGAACCATCGTACTGGAGCCACCTACTACTGCCAATAGTCCTCAGCTCAGCTCCGACTCTGAAGCTGAAGTCAACGCTGAACTTGCAGAACATCACTCTACTGCATCAGCGTTTGATTGCTCGGAACAGCCCCATCTCTTTGATCTAGACGATCAGGTCGATCGTTATCACTACGTCTACGACGACGGAGAGCAGGAGTGGGACCAGTGCGACGTACAGCTCTGTCCCAATCGCTACAATCAACTCCCTCTTCCGTACGAACCGACCTTCTACTGGGCATATCCAGCAACTTGGCAGCAGGACACCGACCCACAACACGGAGTTCCTCTTCCCTATCTTCAGGAAGAAACTCACGCACAGCCCTCCTCGTCTCGTCCTAATTTCTATCTCCGATCGCTCTTCGGAAACTCCCCTCCTGTCGATTCAAGTCCTCTTCCTCCAGTCTACCTTCCTCCTCCTATCGTCACTGCGCCCCCAGTCGCGCCTATCACATTCACTCTAGACTTCAAGGAGGAATATCTCGATTCTCCCCAATACCTCTTATCCATCATGGGAGATATCAAAGTCGACTCTATCCCTGTCCTCTCTTCGGCGAATCAGTACAACGACTGGTCTGCCAAGATGAAGGGCTATTTCATCTTCATGGACTGTTGGAGTGTTGTCAAAGGCGCTACTCGTCCTACTGAGCAAGCTGCCAAGGACAAGTGGGATAAACTTGATGGGCAAGCTCGCGGCATGATGTACATGCGTGTCGCACCAAACTTTCACTACGTTCTGGACACTCAGATTCCTGTCTCGGGTGGACAACCCAGGGACATGACTGCTGCTGAGTCCTGGGAAGCGTTACAGAACAAGTTTGGCAAGCCTAACAGTGCCCACGTCTGGGGTTTGTTCGAGTCGCTCGTTGCTGAGCCTCGGATGAACGAACAGAAGCCCCTTCAGGATCAGATGGTGCGTCTTATCACACGCCTGCGCGAAATCAGTAGCAATGGCGTCACACTCTCTGACAACATGCAAGCCCTTCTCTTGATGTCCAAGATCCCGGAGTCGTACCGGTCCATGGTTTCTGCGCTTATGGCGACCACAGACCTCGACAAGGTCACTCTCGATGACATCCAGTCGAAGACCTTGGCTGAGGAGTCCGTGCGCAAAAATGGCCAGTCTGCGAACAAGGTCTCCCAGACCAAGCCGAAGCCCAAGGGTCCCTGCTCTTATTGCAGGAGTGGCTCTCATCATGAGTCCAACTGCTATCAGAAGTACCCTGAGAAGTGTCCCAAAGGCAAGGGCAAGGGTAAAGGGAAAGACAAAGACAAGGATAAGGACAAGGGAAAGAACAAGGACACTTCTCATAACCATGCGCACGTCACTACCGAGTCTGTATCATCTGTACTTGTAGCTGGTTCGTCTAACATCGCTGCTTCTTTCTACAATGAGGCTATGGCCTCAAACAGTGTGAACTGGACTGCATGGCTGATGAACTTTGGAGCCTCTCAACACATCACTGGTGATCTCTCTGAGTTCATTGAGTACCAACCCTTCGATACGCCTGTACTGTTTAACACTGCTGGACAAGGTGATAGCAGCGTCATTCAGGCACTTGGGGAAGGAACTCTGTCTGGAGAAACCTGGTTAGACGGTCAGAAGGTAGCAATTACTCTGAACCACATCTACTACATACCAGGCACCATCGGTCACATCTTCTCGACTGGCTCCATTGAGCGCAATGGTTACTCCCTCTTTCAAGGGGATGGGTGCATGTGCATTTTCGACAAGCTGCCTGATGGCGCTGTCAAACATGGTTCGACGATTCATATCAAGGGTCATAAGATCCTGGAGGTGTGATACAACCCTTCATCTAATTGTTATTGGACTATTATTGAGCTTCACAACAGCAAGCGCGTCCATCTCAATGTCCATAAGTTCAAGACCTGGCACCATCGCTTTGGTCATGCGGGCAAGGACGTTCTGCGCAACCTTCCTAAGCATACTAAGGGGGTTGATGCTGTTGATCCTGCAGACGAAGAACCGTGTGATGGATGCGCTTTTGGCAAATCCACTCGTAACCCCTTTCCACCTTCTGAGAAGCGTGCTACTGAAGTTCTCGAGCGAGTCCATACGGACCTCGATGGACTGATGCGCACTCAGGCTATCGGAGGTTGGAAATACTTCGCCGGTTTTATTGATGACTATTCTGGTCTCGCTCGTGCTTACTTCCTTAAACACAAGTCTGACGCGATCCAAGCGTTCAAAGACTATAAGGCATGGGCTGAGAACCAGACCGGCAAGAAGATCAAATCGATCCGCTCAGATCGAGGGGGGGAATACACATCAGACGAGTTCTCTACACTTCTTCGTTCGCACGGTATCGAGCACCAGAAGACTCTACCGGGTTCGCCTCAACAGAATGGACGTGCTGAGCGCTGGAATCGTACTATTACTGAAAAGGCTCTGTCTATGCTCCACCAAGCAGGCCTTAGTCATGGTTTCTGGCAACTCGCTCTTGACGCAGCTGTTCATATCTACAATCGTCAACCTATGCGACGACAGAAGTGGTTGTGCCCCATCACTGTTTGGGATGGTACCGTTCTGGATGTCTCTTACTTCAGAGTGTTTGGGTGCAAAGCTTTTGTCCATGTGCAGAAGGCAAAGTGCGAAGGGAAACTCGACAAGAAGGCTGTCGAGATGATCTTCGTTGGGTATGAGTCTGGTTCCAAGGGGTATAGGTTTTGGAATCCAGCCAACCGCTCTATCGTCGTGTCCCGCGATGCAACATTTGACGAAGAGTCTTTCCCTGCTCGTAACTTACCTGGCAACCGTCCTTCTACCCTGGACGACAGTCCGTTCTCAGATGATCAATCGGATGATTCCTCGAACGATGACTCTGATTCGGTCGATCCCAATGATGCAATCCCTTTCATTCCTCCCAACATCTTCGAACCACCACAACCTGACCCTCCAGCGGATGCTGATCCCGCTCCTCCTGCAGAAGCTCCTGCTGAGCCTCCTCCTCCTCCACAACGTCCTCCTACACCGCCCCTGTCGTTCCTCCTCGTCCTCCTCACAAACGCGGTCGTCACCCTCCAGTGGGAGCCAATGAACCAAGCATTGCTCGTGACCGTCCTCGTCGCGAAAAAGCTGGTATTCCTCACAAGGACAGGACTGATAACAACGTGTATGACGATCCTGCACGTACTGATAATCAGATCGACAAGGATGGCAATCTGCGCGAAGCGGAGATGATACTCGCTTTTCTAGCTGCTGCTCAGTATAAAGCTGGCTTACCTCAGTTGCATAAGGAAGCCATGCGCTCACCTGATGCTGAGAAATGGCGCGGAGCTGAGAAGTCAGAATTTGAGTCGCTTATGGAGAATAAGACTTGGGTTCTCATTCCTCATCCCAAGGGCCGGCATGTTGTCTCTAACCGCTGGGTCTATGACATCAAACATGATGGGCGGTACAAGGCTCATCTGGTTGCAAAGGGTTTCACTCAGGTGTGGGGAGAGGACTACCATGAGACGTTCTCTCCAGTGGCGCGGTTTGAGTCTATCCGGTATTTACTCGCGCATGCAGCGCTTGAGGACTGGGACATCGAGTCAATGGATGTCAAAACCGCGTTCCTGAATGGCGATCTAGATGAGGAGATTTATATGGAACAGCCGGAAGGCTGGGTCGTTCCTGGGAAGGAAGATCATGTCTGTCTACTCAAAAAGGCTATCTATGGTCTTAAGCAGGCGTCGCGTCAGTGGAATGCGAAAATCCATCAATCGCTTCTAGATCTGGGATTTACACGGACATATTCTGATGCTGGGATCTACGTATATCGGCGACAAGGGGGGGATCACGTCATGATTGTCGTTCTTTATGTCGACGATTTACTTCTGATGGGCAATCAGTCTAGTCACATCAAACAAGTCAAGCGTTCGCTTTCTAAGCAGTACAAGATGACGGACTTGGGATCTGTACAGCGCTTCCTTGGTCTTCGCATCACTCGTGATCGATCCACTCGTATGATCGACATCGACCAGGAAGAGTACATCCAGTCTGTTCTCGAGCGCTTTCAGATGGCCGACTGTAAACCCTCACGTACACCCCTTCCTGCTGGTGCTGTCTTGGCAAGTGCCGACGAACCAGCTTCCGATCAGTTCAGGCAACACTACCAGAGTCTCATTGGCAGTCTTTTGTACGCCATGCTCGGAACGCGTCCTGATATCTCCTTCGCTGTCACACGGTTATCGAAGTACAATGCCAATCCCTCTGAAGCGCACATGAGTTATGCGAAGTATGTCCTGCGTTACCTTCAAGGGACAAAGGCGTATCGCTTGCGCTACAAGGGAGCGTCTAATGACGGTCTGATTTCCTATTCGGATTCAGATTGGGCCGAAGACCGTGATGATCGGCATTCTACCTCTGGCTTCGTCTTCTTGATGGCAGGTGGTGCTATATCGTGGGCTTCGAGGCGTCAGCCTACCATTTCGCTCTCCTCTACTGAAGCGGAATATAAAGCGGCCTCTGATACCTGTCGTCAGTTGATCTGGCTGAGGACGTTTGGCGATGAACTTGGTGATGACTTGACCAGGCCGACACCCATGTGTTTAGACAACCAGGGTTCGATTTTCCTGTCAGTCAATCCAGTAGTCGACCGGCGTACCAAGCACATAGAGATTCGCTACCACTTCATTCGTGAACAAGTGGAGTCTGGCTCTGTCGAGATCTTCTATGTTGCGACTGCGGATCAGTTGGCTGATTCTCTCACAAAGAACGTGCCTTATTCCATTTTGGCAAAGTTCGTTGATGAGATCGGTCTTGTTTCCGTTGCATCTTGAACGAGTGGGAGTGTTGAACTTCCGGACTACCGGCTGTGCTCGGACCGGAGTTGTGTACACTTGTTTATGGTCATATGATTAGATAGGCTGTGTTTCTACTTACCATTTATGGTTTCCTTTGTTTTTCTACTGTACTTTCCCATGACCATATGGTTACTGTGCATTCCTGTGCGTACCAGTGCGTTCTACACTGCACCGGACTCTTCTAGACCTTATGTCTGACTCATGCTATGACTGTATCTGACTCATATGCCGATACGGACTCTGACTCATTGTCTTATGGCTACATGTGACTGCTTTATTCGCTGACTCATGGACTCATCCCTCATGTATATAAGCAGTCCCTTCTTCGCCTCTGCTCTTCAGTCGTTCGCTCACTGACTGAAGAGTAAGTCTCTTACATACATATGCTCTACTACTTCTTACTGACTTAGTACTTGTAGTCCCTCTCTGTTGTGACTTACAGGTACTTCACTATGCAATAGAGTCGTTCGCTCACTGACTGAAGATCCCTCTCTGTTGTGACTTACAGTCGCTCCTCGCCTTACAGGTTCAGAGTTCATCACTGTTCTCACGGCGATCCAACATCGTCATCATGCTTACCTCGTCTCATTGACTCAGTAGGAGTCATACTGTACTAGGCCTAGACCCATACCTACTATGACTCGCTCTGACTCATGTTGACTAGCGCTGACTCATTCTGACTCATTGTGACTCGTACCTCATGTATGTACTTATAGCATAGGCAAACTCGAGGTGTTCCTCAGTTTGACCTCCTTTTCCAATCGAGGCTTTCTCCCCATCGAAACCCTCGACCTCTGCTTGACTTCTAACACAGTACTCGACTACACCTCTTCGGTGTACGTCTCTCAGACAACTTGCACACTCGATCGACATGATGAACTCTGAACCTGTAAGGCGAGGAGCGACTGTAAGTCACAACAGAGAGGGATCTTCAGTCAGTGAGCGAACGACTCTATTGCATAGTGAAGTACCTGTAAGTCACAACAGAGAGGGACTACAAGTACTAAGTCAGTAAGAAGTAGTAGAGCATATGTATGTAAGAGACTTACTCTTCAGTCAGTGAGCGAACGACTGAAGAGCAGAGGCGAAGAAGGGACTGCTTATATACATGAGGGATGAGTCCATGAGTCAGCGAATAAAGCAGTCACATGTAGCCATAAGACAATGAGTCAGAGTCCGTATCGGCATATGAGTCAGATACAGTCATAGCATGAGTCAGACATAAGGTCTAGAAGAGTCCGGTGCAGTGTAGAACGCACTGGTACGCACAGGAATGCACAGTAACCATATGGTCATGGGAAAGTACAGTAGAAAAACAAAGGAAACCATAAATGGTAAGTAGAAACACAGCCTATCTAATCATATGACCATAAACAAGTGTACACAACTCCGGTCCGAGCACAGCCGGTAGTCCGGAAGTTCAACACTCCCACTCGTTCAAGATGCAACGGAAACAAGACCGATCTCATCAACGAACTTTGCCAAAATGGAATAAGGCACGTTCTTTGTGAGAGAATCAGCCAACTGATCCGCAGTCGCAACATAGAAGATCTCGACAGAGCCAGACTCCACTTGTTCACGAATGAAGTGGTAGCGAATCTCTATGTGCTTGGTACGCCGGTCGACTACTGGATTGACTGACAGGAAAATCGAACCCTGGTTGTCTAAACACATGGGTGTCGGCCTGGTCAAGTCATCACCAAGTTCATCGCCAAACGTCCTCAGCCAGATCAACTGACGACAGGTATCAGAGGCCGCTTTATATTCCGCTTCAGTAGAGGAGAGCGAAATGGTAGGCTGACGCCTCGAAGCCCACGATATAGCACCACCTGCCATCAAGAAGACGAAGCCAGAGGTAGAATGCCGATCATCACGGTCTTCGGCCCAATCTGAATCCGAATAGGAAATCAGACCGTCATTAGACGCTCCCTTGTAGCGCAAGCGATACGCCTTTGTCCCTTGAAGGTAACGCAGGACATACTTCGCATAACTCATGTGCGCTTCAGAGGGATTGGCATTGTACTTCGATAACCGTGTGACAGCGAAGGAGATATCAGGACGCGTTCCGAGCATGGCGTACAAAAGACTGCCAATGAGACTCTGGTAGTGTTGCCTGAACTGATCGGAAGCTGGTTCGTCGGCACTTGCCAAGACAGCACCAGCAGGAAGGGGTGTACGTGAGGGTTTACAGTCGGCCATCTGAAAGCGCTCGAGAACAGACTGGATGTACTCTTCCTGGTCGATGTCGATCATACGAGTGGATCGATCACGAGTGATGCGAAGACCAAGGAAGCGCTGTACAGATCCCAAGTCCGTCATCTTGTACTGCTTAGAAAGCGAACGCTTGACTTGTTTGATGTGACTAGACTGATTGCCCATCAGAAGTAAATCGTCGACATAAAGAACGACAATCATGACGTGATCCCCCCTTGTCGCCGATATACGTAGATCCCAGCATCAGAATATGTCCGTGTAAATCCCAGATCTAGAAGCGATTGATGGATTTTCGCATTCCACTGACGCGACGCCTGCTTAAGACCATAGATAGCCTTTTTGAGTAGACAGACATGATCTTCCTTCCCAGGAACGACCCAGCCTTCCGGCTGTTCCATATAAATCTCCTCATCTAGATCGCCATTCAGGAACGCGGTTTTGACATCCATTGACTCGATGTCCCAGTCCTCAAGCGCTGCATGCGCGAGTAAATACCGGATAGACTCAAACCGCGCCACTGGAGAGAACGTCTCATGGTAGTCCTCTCCCCACACCTGAGTGAAACCCTTTGCAACCAGATGAGCCTTGTACCGCCCATCATGTTTGATGTCATAGACCCAGCGGTTAGAGACAACATGCCGGCCCTTGGGATGAGGAATGAGAACCCAAGTCTTATTCTCCATAAGCGACTCAAATTCTGACTTCTCAGCTCCGCGCCATTTCTCAGCATCAGGTGAGCGCATGGCTTCCTTATGCAACTGAGGTAAGCCAGCTTTATACTGAGCAGCAGCTAGAAAAGCGAGTATCATCTCCGCTTCGCGCAGATTGCCATCCTTGTCGATCTGATTATCAGCACGTGCAGGATCGTCATACACATTGTTATCAGTCCTGTCCTTGTGGGGAATACCAGCTTTTTCGCGACGAGGACGGTCACGAGCAATGCTTGGTTCATTAGCTCCCACTGGAGGGTGACGACCACGTTTGTGAGGAGGATGAGGAGGAATGACAGGAGGCGGTGTAGGAGGACGTTGCGGAGGAGGAGGAGGCTCAGCAGGAGCTTCTGCAGGAGGAGCGGGATCAGCATCCGCTGGAGGGTCAGGTTGTGGTGGTTCGAAGATGTTGGGAGGAATGAAAGGGATTGCATCATTGGGATCGACCGAATCAGAGTCATCGTTCGAGGAATCATCCGATTGATCATCTGAGAACGGACTGTCGTCCAGGGTAGAAGGACGGTTGCCAGGTAAGTTACGAGCAGGGAAAGACTCTTCGTCAAATGTTGCATCGCGGGACACGACGATAGAGCGGTTGGCTGGATTCCAAAACCTATACCCCTTGGAACCAGACTCATACCCAACGAAGATCATCTCGACAGCCTTCTTGTCGAGTTTCCCTTCGCACTTTGCCTTCTGCACATGGACAAAAGCTTTGCACCCAAACACTCTGAAGTAAGAGACATCCAGAACGGTACCATCCCAAACAGTGATGGGGCACAACCACTTCTGTCGTCGCATAGGTTGACGATTGTAGATATGAACAGCTGCGTCAAGAGCGAGTTGCCAGAAACCATGACTAAGGCCTGCTTGGTGGAGCATAGACAGAGCCTTTTCAGTAATAGTACGATTCCAGCGCTCAGCACGTCCATTCTGTTGAGGCGAACCCGGTAGAGTCTTCTGGTGCTCGATACCGTGCGAACGAAGAAGTGTAGAGAACTCGTCTGATGTGTATTCCCCCCCTCGATCTGAGCGGATCGATTTGATCTTCTTGCCGGTCTGGTTCTCAGCCCATGCCTTATAGTCTTTGAACGCTTGGATCGCGTCAGACTTGTGTTTAAGGAAGTAAGCACGAGCGAGACCAGAATAGTCATCAATAAAACCGGCGAAGTATTTCCAACCTCCGATAGCCTGAGTGCGCATCAGTCCATCGAGGTCCGTATGGACTCGCTCGAGAACTTCAGTAGCACGCTTCTCAGAAGGTGGAAAGGGGTTACGAGTGGATTTGCCAAAAGCGCATCCATCACACGGTTCTTCGTCTGCAGGATCAACAGCATCAACCCCCTTAGTATGCTTAGGAAGGTTGCGCAGAACGTCCTTGCCCGCATGACCAAAGCGATGGTGCCAGGTCTTGAACTTATGGACATTGAGATGGACGCGCTTGCTGTTGTGAAGCTCAATAATAGTCCAATAACAATTAGATGAAGGGTTGTATCACACCTCCAGGATCTTATGACCCTTGATATGAATCGTCGAACCATGTTTGACAGCGCCATCAGGCAGCTTGTCGAAAATGCACATGCACCCATCCCCTTGAAAGAGGGAGTAACCATTGCGCTCAATGGAGCCAGTCGAGAAGATGTGACCGATGGTGCCTGGTATGTAGTAGATGTGGTTCAGAGTAATTGCTACCTTCTGACCGTCTAACCAGGTTTCTCCAGACAGAGTTCCTTCCCCAAGTGCCTGAATGACGCTGCTATCACCTTGTCCAGCAGTGTTAAACAGTACAGGCATATCGAAGGGTTGGTACTCAATGAACTCAGAGAGATCACCAGTGATATGTTGAGAGGCTCCAGAGTCCATCAGCCATGCAGTCCAGTTCACACTGTTCGAGGCCATAGCCTCATCGTAGAAAGAAGCAGCGATGTTAGACGAACCGGCTACAAGTACAGATGATACAGACTCGGTAGTGACGTGCGCATGGTTATGAGAAGTGTCCTTATTCTTCCCCTTGTCCTTATCCTTGTCTTTGTCCTTCCCTTTACCCTTGCCCTTGCCTTTGGGACGCTTCTCAGGGTACTTCTGATAGCAGTTGGACTCATGATGAGAGCCACTTCCGCAATGAGAGCAGGGACCCTTGGGCTTCGGCTTGGTCTGGGAGACCTTGTTCGCGGACTGGCCGTTCTTGCGCATGGACTCCTCAGCCAAGGTCTTCGACTGGATGTCATCGAGAGTGACCTTGTCGAGGTCTGTGGTCGCCATAAGCGCAGAAACCATGGACCGGTACGACTCCGGGATCTTGGACATCAAGAGAAGGGCTTGCATGTTGTCAGAGAGCGTGACGCCGTTGCTACTAATTTCGCGCAGGCGTGTGATAAGACGCATCATCTGATCCTGAAGGGGCTTCTGTTCGTTCATCCGAGGCTCAGCAACGAGCGACTCGAACAAACCCCAGACGTGGGCACTGTTAGGCTTGCCAAACTTGTTCTGTAACGCTTCCCAGGACTCAGCAGCAGTCATGTCCCTGGGTTGTCCACCCGAGACAGGAATCTGAGTGTCCAGAACGTAGTGAAAGTTTGGTGCGACACGCATGTACATCATGCCGCGAGCTTGCCCATCAAGTTTATCCCACTTGTCCTTGGCAGCTTGCTCAGTAGGACGAGTAGCGCCTTTGACAACACTCCAACAGTCCATGAAGATGAAATAGCCCTTCATCTTGGCAGACCAGTCGTTGTACTGATTCGCCGAAGAGAGGACAGGGATAGAGTCGACTTTGATATCTCCCATGATGGATAAGAGGTATTGGGGAGAATCGAGATATTCCTCCTTGAAGTCTAGAGTGAATGTGATAGGCGCGACTGGGGGCGCAGTGACGATAGGAGGAGGAAGGTAGACTGGAGGAAGAGGACTTGAATCGACAGGAGGGGAGTTTCCGAAGAGCGATCGGAGATAGAAATTAGGACGAGACGAGGAGGGCTGTGCGTGAGTTTCTTCCTGAAGATAGGGAAGAGGAACTCCGTGTTGTGGGTCGGTGTCCTGCTGCCAAGTTGCTGGATATGCCCAGTAGAAGGTCGGTTCGTACGGAAGAGGGAGTTGATTGTAGCGATTGGGACAGAGCTGTACGTCGCACTGGTCCCACTCCTGCTCTCCGTCGTCGTAGACGTAGTGATAACGATCGACCTGATCGTCTAGATCAAAGAGATGGGGCTGTTCCGAGCAATCAAACGCTGATGCAGTAGAGTGATGTTCTGCAAGTTCAGCGTTGACTTCAGCTTCAGAGTCGGAGCTGAGCTGAGGACTATTGGCAGTAGTAGGCGGCTCCAGTACGATGGTTCAGAGAAAAACGCGATGATTGACTTGCCACGTGCGAGATCTGGTAGAGAGGAACACCTATTGAGGTGAGCCAGAGGGTCAGGAAGCCGATATTCCCAACAATCCAGATAGAAGTCGCCAACTGTGCCCAAGAAAAGCTATACAAGTCTAGGTATCAAAAAGAGTATAGTAAGGAGGGTCCGAACGGTTGTCCTCCGGTCCAAAGGTGATAACCACCCCGGCTACAACAGCTGGCGGGCGCAAGTGCATGGCCTGGCTGAGGATACTTGAAAACCCGTGTGCCGCGAAAGCACCAAAGGTTGTACAGAGATACTAGATAGCGACTACTAAAAGCGCTCAGGGCTGCGTCACGAGCGCAGTAAAGTCCCCCTGGCAGCAGTGTCGGAGGGCACAGTCAAGAGTTAGGGAAAGTGGAGGAGAGTGCACGGGCAGAGAGTCGACGAACAGAGTTTGCGCGCAGAGTGTCGACAGAGGAGCAACTGATTAGAGCGCAGGGCTCATAACCTGATGAACTCTGAACCTGTAAGGCGAGGAGCGACTGTAAGTCACAACAGAGAGGGATCTTCAGTCAGTGAGCGAACGACTCTATTGCATAGTGAAGTACCTGTAAGTCACAACAGAGAGGGACTACAAGTACTAAGTCAGTAAGAAGTAGTAGAGCATATGTATGTAAGAGACTTACTCTTCAGTCAGTGAGCGAACGACTGAAGAGCAGAGGCGAAGAAGGGACTGCTTATATACATGAGGGATGAGTCCATGAGTCAGCGAATAAAGCAGTCACATGTAGCCATAAGACAATGAGTCAGAGTCCGTATCGGCATATGAGTCAGATACAGTCATAGCATGAGTCAGACATAAGGTCTAGAAGAGTCCGGTGCAGTGTAGAACGCACTGGTACGCACAGGAATGCACAGTAACCATATGGTCATGGGAAAGTACAGTAGAAAAACAAAGGAAACCATAAATGGTAAGTAGAAACACAGCCTATCTAATCATATGACCATAAACAAGTGTACACAACTCCGGTCCGAGCACAGCCGGTAGTCCGGAAGTTCAACAAACAGTAGTACAGAGGTTGAGCTCAAAGAGGAAACAAGACGTAAAAGGAAAGAGAAAGACGCCTAGAGTAGACGCTAAGCCTGTTTGTAACAATAACTTGGCTCTTCTATGACAGCTACTCATGGAGTGTGAGAAGGGATTGAACAGGAAGGTGTTGAAGCATGTGTCCAAAGCACTTCTGGTGGGCTGGGTCCCCCATGTACTCACTCCTGGACAACTTGTTTGATGAACTCTGAACCTGTAAGGTGAGGAGCGGCTGTAAGTCACAACAGAGAGAGATCTTCAGTCAGTGAGCGAACAACTCTATCGCATAGTGAAGTACCTGTAAGTCACAACAGAGAGAGACTACAAGTACTAAGTCAGTAAGAAGTAGTAGAGCATATGTAGGTAAGAGACTTACTCTTCAGTCAGTGAGTGAATGACTGCTGCCAGGGGGACTTTACTGTCATGGATGCAGTACCAGCGCCTCCTTCAGCACCTCTTTTTCGTCACTTCATCACCATTCTGTCACACTTTGTCACCCTTTGTTACCCCAGTCACTCTGGTAGCTGCCCACTTCCCCTTTTATCTATACCCTTTCCTCGGATTTGATCCCTCTCTTCGGTTTCCCACATGACTCATTCTTGTTCATTCTGACTCCCGCACCCTTGTGACTCCCCATGATTCACTTCCCATCACTGTTTGGCATTGTTTGATTCCCCAGCAGTATATAAGACCAGTTAGCGCCCTCCCTAGTCCCCATCTCGACCTCTTGGTCACTGGGACTAGGTGAGTAGAATCCCCCACCTGTATGTGTACTCTCCGTACTAATAGATAACTTGGTCACTGGGACTAGTCTGTCGCATTGTGCTTGAAGACTAGCTGTCGACGATCTTGTGCCTTAGAGCCGGTCGTTGCTTTGTCCTTGTCGAGTTCATCCCTCTCTCTCTCTCTCTTTCTCTTCCCCTCTACCATTTCCCCTCCACCTTTCGGCTCCTTGCCGCCTCGCCCTATCGATCGCTGCCGATCAGTGTCTAGGGGCTCTGCGTCAAGTCGCCGCAACATTTACTGCGCTCGTGATGCAGCCCTGAGCGCTTTTAGTAGTTGCTATCTAGTATCTTTGTACAACCTTTGGTGCTTTCACAGCACACGGGTTTTCAAGTATCCTCAGCCAGGCCATGCACTTGCGCCCGCCAGCTGTTGTAGCCGGGGTGGTTATCACCTTTGGACCGGAGGACAACCGTTCGGACCCTCCTTACTATACTCTTTTTGATACCTAGACTTGTATAGCTTTTCTTGGGCACAGTTGGCGACTTCTATCTGGATTGTTGGGAATATCGGCTTCCTGACCCTCTGGCTCACCTCAATAGGTGTTCCTCTCTACCAGATCTCGCACGTGGCAAGTCAATCATCGCGTTTTTCTCTGAACCATCGTACTGGAGCCACCTACTACTGCCAATAGTCCTCAGCTCAGCTCCGACTCTGAAGCTGAAGTCAACGCTGAACTTGCAGAACATCATTCTACTGCATCGGCGTTTGATTGCTCGGAACAGCCCCATCTCTTTGATCTAGACGATCAGGTCGATCGTTATCACTACGTCTACGACGACGGAGAGCAGGAGTGGGACCAGTGCGACGTACAGCTCTGTCCCAATCGCTACAATCAACTCCCTCTTCCGTACGAACCGACCTTCTACTGGGCATATCCAGCAACTTGGCAGCAGGACACCGACCCACAACACGGAGTTCCTCTTCCCTATCTTCAGGAAGAAACTCACGCACAGCCCTCCTCGTCTCGTCCTAATTTCTATCTCCGATCGCTCTTCGGAAACTCCCCTCCTGTCGATTCAAGTCCTCTTCCTCCAGTCTATCTTCCTCCTCCTATCGTCACTGCGCCCCCTGTCGCGCCTATCACATTCACTCTAGAATTCAAGGAGGAATATCTCGATTCTCCCCAATACCTCTTATCCATCATGGGAGATATCAAAGTCGACTCTATCCCTGTCCTCTCTTCGGCGAATCAGTACAACGACTGGTCTGCCAAGATGAAGGGCTATTTCATCTTCATGGACTGTTGGAGTGTTGTCAAAGGCGCTACTCGTCCTACTGAGCAAGCTGCCAAGGACAAGTGGGATAAACTTGATGGGCAAGCTCGCGGCATGATGTACATGCGTGTCGCACCAAACTTTCACTACGTTCTGGACACTCAGATTCCTGTCTCGGGTGGACAACCCAGGGACATGACTGCTGCTGAGTCCTGGGAAGCGTTACAGAACAAGTTTGGCAAGCCTAACAGTGCCCACGTCTGGGGTTTGTTCGAGTCGCTCGTTGCTGAGCCTCGGATGAACGAACAGAAGCCCCTTCAGGATCAGATGGTGCGTCTTATCACACGCCTGCGCGAAATCAGTAGCAATGGCGTCACACTCTCTGACAACATGCAAGCCCTTCTCTTGATGTCCAAGATCCTGGAGTTGTACCGGTCCATGGTTTCTGCACTTATGGCGACTACAGACCTCGACAAGGTCACTCTCGATGACATCCAGTCGAAGACCTTGGCTGAGGAGTCCATGCGCAAGAACGGCCAGTCCGCGAACAAGGTCTCCCAGACCAAGCCGAAGCCCAAGGGTCCCTGCTCTTATTGCAGGAGTGGCTCTCATCATGAGTCCAACTGCTATCAGAAGTACCCTGAGAAGTGTCCCAAAGGCAAGGGCAAGGGTAAAGGGAAAGACAAAGACAAGGATAAGGACAAGGGAAAGAACAAGGACACTTCTCATAACCATGCGCACGTCACTACCGAGTCTGTATCATCTGTACTTGTAGCTGGTTCGTCTAACATCGCTGCTTCTTTCTACAATGAGGCTATGGCCTCAAACAGTGTGAACTGGACTGCATGGCTGATGGACTCTGGAGCCTCTCAACATATCACTGGTGATCTCTCTGAGTTCATTGAGTACCAACCCTTCGATATGCCTGTACTGTTTAACACTGCTGGACAAGGTGATAGCAGCGTCATTCAGGCACTTGGGGAAGGAACTCTGTCTGGAGAAACCTGGTTAGACGGTCAGAAGGTAGCAATTACTCTGAACCACATCTACTACATACCAGGCACCATCGGTCACATCTTCTCGACTGGCTCCATTGAGCGCAATGGTTACTCCCTCTTTCAAGGGGATGGGTGCATGTGCATTTTCGACAAGCTGCCTGATGGCGCTGTCAAACATGGTTCGACGATTCATATCAAGGGTCATAAGATCCTGGAGGTGTGATACAACCCTTCATCTAATTGTTATTGGACTATTATTGAGCTTCACAACAGCAAGCGCGTCCATCTCAATGTCCATAAGTTCAAGACCTGGCACCATCGCTTTGGTCATGCGGGCAAGGACGTTCTGCGCAACCTTCCTAAGCATACTAAGGGGGTTGATGCTGTTGATCCTGCAGACGAAGAACCGTGTGATGGATGCGCTTTTGGCAAATCCACTCGTAACCCCTTTCCACCTTCTGAGAAGCGTGCTACTGAAGTTCTCGAGCGAGTCCATACGGACCTCGATGGACTGATGCGCACTCAGGCTATCGGAGGTTGGAAATACTTCGCCGGTTTTATTGATGACTATTCTGGTCTCGCTCGTGCTTACTTCCTTAAACACAAGTCTGACGCGATCCAAGTGTTCAAAGACTATAAGGCATGGGCTGAGAACCAGACCGGCAAGAAGATCAAATCGATCCGCTCAGATCGAGGGGGGGAATACACATCAGACGAGTTCTCTACACTTCTTCGTTCGCACGGTATCGAGCACCAGAAGACTCTACCGGGTTCGCCTCAACAGAATGGACGTGCTGAGCGCTGGAATCGTACTATTACTGAAAAGGCTCTGTCTATGCTCCACCAAGCAGGCCTTAGTCATGGTTTCTGGCAACTCGCTCTTGACGCAGCTGTTCATATCTACAATCGTCAACCTATGCGACGACAGAAGTGGTTGTGCCCCATCACTGTTTGGGATGGTACCGTTCTGGATGTCTCTTACTTCAGAGTGTTTGGGTGCAAAGCTTTTGTCCATGTGCAGAAGGCAAAGTGCGAAGGGAAACTCGACAAGAAGGCTGTCGAGATGATCTTCGTTGGGTATGAGTCTGGTTCCAAGGGGTATAGGTTTTGGAATCCAGCCAACCGCTCTATCGTCGTGTCCCGCGATGCAACATTTGACGAAGAGTCTTTCCCTGCTCGTAACTTACCTGGCAACCGTCCTTCTACCCTGGACGACAGTCCGTTCTCAGATGATCAATCGGATGATTCCTCGAACGATGACTCTGATTCGGTCGATCCCAATGATGCAATCCCTTTCATTCCTCCCAACATCTTCGAACCACCACAACCTGACCCTCCAGCGGATGCTGATCCCGCTCCTCCTGCAGAAGCTCCTGCTGAGCCTCCTCCTCCTCCGCAACGTCCTCCTACACCGCCTCCTGTCATTCCTCCTCATCCTCCTCACAAACGTGGTCGTCACCCTCCAGTGGGAGCTAATGAACCAAGCATTGCTCGTGACCGTCCTCGTCGCGAAAAAGCTGGTATTCCCCACAAGGACAGGACTGATAACAATGTGTATGACGATCCTGCACGTGCTGATAATCAGATCGACAAGGATGGCAATCTGCGCGAAGCGGAGATGATACTCGCTTTTCTAGCTGCTGCTCAGTATAAAGCTGGCTTACCTCAGTTGCATAAGGAAGCCATGCGCTCACCTGATGCTGAGAAATGGCGCGGAGCTGAGAAGTCAGAATTTGAGTCGCTTATGGAGAATAAGACTTGGGTTCTCATTCCTCATCCCAAGGGCCGGCATGTTGTCTCTAACCGCTGGGTCTATGACATCAAACATGATGGGCGGTACAAGGCTCATCTGGTTGCAAAGGGTTTCACTCAGGTGTGGGGAGAGGACTACCATGAGACGTTCTCTCCAGTGGCGCGGTTTGAGTCTATCCGGTATTTACTCGCGCATGCAGCGCTTGAGGACTGGGACATCGAGTCAATGGATGTCAAAACCGCGTTCCTGAATGGCGATCTAGATGAGGAGATTTATATGGAACAGCCGGAAGGCTGGGTCGTTCCTGGGAAGGAAGATCATGTCTGTCTACTCAAAAAGGCTATCTATGGTCTTAAGCAGGCGTCGCGTCAGTGGAATGCGAAAATCCATCAATCGCTTCTAGATCTGGGATTTACACGGACATATTCTGATGCTGGGATCTACGTATATCGGCGACAAGGGGGGGATCACGTCACGATTGTCGTTCTTTATGTCGACGATTTACTTCTGATGGGCAATCAGTCTAGTCACATCAAACAAGTCAAGCGTTCGCTTTCTAAGCAGTACAAGATGACGGACTTGGGATCTGTACAGCGCTTCCTTGGTCTTCGCATCACTCGTGATCGATCTACTCGTATGATCGACATCGACCAGGAAGAGTACATCCAGTCTGTTCTCGAGCGCTTTCAGATGGCTGACTGTAAACCCTCACGTACACCCCTTCCTGCTGGTGCTGTCTTGGCAAGTGCCGACGAACCAGCTTCCGATCAGTTCAGGCAACACTACCAGAGTCTCATTGGCAGTCTTTTGTACGCCATGCTCAGAACACGTCCTGATATCTCCTTCGCTGTCACATGGTTATTGAAGTACAATGCCAATCCCTCTGAGGCGCACATGAGTTATGCGAAGTATGTCCTGTGTTACCTTCAAGGGACAAAGGCGTATTGCTTGCACTACAAGGGAGTGTCTAATGATGGTCTGATCTCCTATTCAGATTCAGATTGGGCCGAAGACCGTGATGATCGGCATTCTACCTCTGGCTTCGTCTTCTTGATGGCAGGTGGTGCTATATCGTGGGCTTCGAGGCGTCAGCCTACCATTTCGCTCTCCTCTACTGAGGCGGAATATAAAGCGGCCTCTGATACCTGTCGTCAGTTGATCTGGCTGAGGACGTTCGGCGATGAACTTGGTGATGATTTGACCAGGCCGACACCCATGTGTCTAGACAACCAGGGTTCGATTTTCCTGTCAGTCAATCCAGTAGTCGACCGGCGTACCAAGCACATAGAGATTCGCTACCACTTCATTCGTGAACAAGTGGAGTCTGGCTCTGTCGAGATCTTCTATGTTGCGACTGCAGATCAGTTGGCTGATTCTCTCACAAAGAACATGCTGTTGAACTTCCGGACTACCAGCTGTGCTCGGACCGGAGTTGTGTACACCTGTTTATGGTCATATGATTAGATAGGCTGTGTTCCTACTTACCATTTATGGTTTTCTTTGTTCTCCTACTGTACTTTCCCATGACCATATGGTTACTGTGCATTCCTATGCGTACCAGTGCATTCTACACTGCACCGGACTCTTCTAGACCTAATGTCTGACTCATGCTATGACTATATCTGACTCATATGCCGATATGGACTCTGACTCATCATCTTATGGCTACATGTGACTGCTTTATCCGCTGACTCATGGACTCATCCCTCATGTATATAAGCAGTCCCTTCTTCGCCTCTGCTCTTCAGTCGTTCGCTCACTGACTGAAGAGTAAGTCTCTTACCTACATACGCTCTACTACTTCTTACTGACTTAGTACTTGTAGTCTCTCTTTGTTGTGACTTACAGGTACTTCACTATGCAATAGAGTTGTTCACTCACTGACTGAAGATCTCTCTCTGTTGTGACTTCCAGTCACTCCTTGCCTTACAGGTTCAGAGTTCATCAACTTGGTTCAAAGAGACCACGATTTATCACAAACGCAGCCTTCCACTCGTCACTGGTCTTGATTCAAATGTTATTGTACCTCCAGCATATGTCCAGCTTTGTGAATATCTTCACACTCTTGAGTCGATCCACCAGCTTGGAGACCAGCAGAATTGGATATTAATTCTTCACAGTGATCTCATTCAAGCGTCAGTAGTCCTGTACCAGTCACAGACTGCCATCCTTTTTCTTGATGAAGACAAATGGAGATGAAATAGGAGATTTTGACTTGTGGATGTAACTTTTCACCAGGTTCTCGCTAATGAACTTGTTAAGCTCACCTTGTTCATTTGGGGACAAAGGGTACACGCGCAAGTAAAACATCTTAGCATCCTGTATGGGTTTGATGGCATGGTCATAGAGGCCATGATCCGGGAGTCACTCTGATGTGTCCTTTGAGGATACCTGTAGGTATTGATGGTAGCATGTCACAATGATCTCCTTGGCAGATCAGGTCTCCTTCTTCAAATACTCCTGCTCAGCTAGCTGCTGTGAGTAGGTGTACCCTGCCATAGCAAACAGTTGTGGTGCTTCACAGAGCGACCATCCCTCTTCCCAAGATGCCAGTAGTGCATCTTCAGAGTCATCCCACTCTGGTTCAGTATTGGGAGCCATGTCGACATGTTCCTTAACCATGACTGTTGCATGTATCGCACCCACCTTCCTGACCCTCCATCACTGCTTGAGATTTTGATGCACCGTAGGCCTAACCCCCATATCACACATGTCTGTCTGAGCAGGCAATGTTGATGTGCATTGTGCACGGCTGCACAAGCACTCGCCACATTTGGTAACCAAAGCATGCGCCAACAAGTGCCATCGCCTCTCTTCCTTGTACCACCATGACTCACTGACAACATGTCTCGCCGACCCTCCTTCGAACTCACCGTTAAGCCAATGCAATGTACCAATGCCCCAAAGCCCCTAAGCCTGCAGGAATTGTCTCAAACTGGAGCCAGGGATCTCGCCAACACGAGCCAAGCCAGTCCGCACCGACATGACATGCCTCCACATCAGCGACAACGGTTGCCAAGCCTCACATGTTGCGCAATCTGTTCTTTCCGACATACTTGCTGATGAGCCTCAGTCCAGACATTTGCCTGATGTCCCCCATAGCAAACCGCCACCACCCGCTCTTGTATCCCTCTTCTCCCCGGTGGACACACTAGTACTTACATGCTATACTCTTACCTACCGTGCCAGACCATCCAATAGTCCCTCCATACAATAGTTACTGTAGACCTGTCCTGTTGCAAGAGCTGCGCCACCATGACTTGCTTACATTTGCTTATGATCTACATCAATTTATCCGTACTCCGGGCATTCCAGCACTGTTCCAGTCTCTTCCATCGCTCCTCTTGGCCTCGGACTCCTGTAGATATTTAAGTTGTGGTAGTGTACATTCGGATAGAAGATAGTATTCCCCGTATCCGACTCTCGACCCTTGAATAGTGCCTATCGACTCTTGATCCTTGACACACTCTCCATCTACCTTCAATGCTTGACTCTCACCCTACAGACCCTCGGCCTCAACTCTCAACACTCTCAGTGATCTTCAACATCAATTCTATTCGACTTCTGGGCCTATCCCAAGCAGTCCGACTACGTCACCTCTCCTCTCTCCCTTTCCTCCTCTCTCCATCCCATCTGCTTGGCTCCCCTTGTGTCCACATGACTGGACTCTCGCACCTTCTGACCGTCTGCACATACCTGCATTACAGGTCTATTAATGTGCATGACACGACTCTGGACACCCTCACAGGTGCAGCGTCCCTGTGTCCCAATCAATGTCTGGGTTGTGCTTGCGCAGCCAGTCGAGTCTGATGATAACATCCTCGGCTCCAATATCGGTGACTGTGAACACCACACACTTGCGGTGCTCACCAACCTGAAGCAACTGCTAGCTGATGGCATAAACCATGCAGCAATGTGTCGCAGTAGCGCATCTGCTTGTCCTCATCAGACAGCGTAGTGCACACTGCCACAGCATTGAACTTTGCCATCCACTGATGAAGTCTGAACCTGTGAAGGCAAGAGTCGCAACAGCTAGTAGACATGCAGACAGACAAGTCCTCAGTCAGTGAGCAAAGACTATAATCATAAAGTGATAAGTACCTAGTAGACATTCAGACAGACGAGCTATAGGTACTAAGTAAGTAAGAGCATAAAGCATATAGTAGAACAAAGTACTTACTCCTCAGTCAGTGAGCAAAGACTGAGGAGACGAAGCCCTGAAAGTCCCTCCTTATATACTGTACAGGAGCTGCATAAGTAAGTGACAGAAAGGAGAGCATGTGATATGTCTGAGTCAGAGTGAACCAATGCTGAGTAAGAAAGGTGGAGCGATGACTCAGACAGAACAAAGAGAAAGCTGTAGAATATACTAGAGATGGTCACATGGACGCATCCAAGACTATCTAGAACTATCTGGAGCAGTGTAGAATGCACCAGAATGGACTGGACAAAGTGAAAACAGATAACCATATAAGTACAGTATTCAGTGTACCATATCAGGTAAGAAGGAAACATAGCCAAGGAAAATGCTGTGCCCATAAGCACCTAATGCACGTCTATAGTCCATAGTCCATAGTAATTCCAACATCCACTCCTGCAGATTCGCCATGCGTGGGCATGACCCCCCACACCCCCAATTCTTCAGCTCCTTGGAAGCCACTGCGACATCATCGACAGGACAGAAGTGCACCTTAAAGTTGCGTTCAAAGTTGTCAAACATTGACCATGGCGGTGGACTGGCCCCAAGTCTTGGGTAGAATGGAACGGCCCATACTGCCGCATCTTTGACCAGCAGGTTCAGCATCTTGCCATTGAACACAGCAGGTGCAAGCATCTGTACCATTGAGTCAGACAGTGGAGGCATGGTTGGCGATGTTGGTTCGGATGGAGATGAGGGTGGGTTTGAATGTGCCAGGGATTGTGTCGGTAGCAGTGGTGGTGAATTGAGAATGATCCGTGTGGGAGATCTAGGTGCAGTGCGTTCTTGAAAGCCTGTGACTTTGAGGTTGAGACCGGGAAAGAGCAATGGGGAGATAGGGGGTGGAGTGGGGTTGCAACTGCCCAGTTGACTTGCAGCTCTGTCCGCCACACCCCGTAGCAGTGGACATGATGGGTCTCGAGGGGGTTGAGGAATCGGGTTTTCAATCCTTGCTCAAATCAGCTCTTCGTTTGCTTTGGTGGGCTTGTTGTGGGGTGTTGCCCATGTTGCGATGAAGTTTTCATAGTGGTTGCTACATGGTTGGGCCTTGCAAATGAACCACTGCCTATGGTTTGTGTCAAAGTGCTGGTCCTCAATCGCGCATTTGTGATAACCGTGGGTCCAGTTCTTGCAGGCCCGTGCAGCGAGTTGTGACACCAGAATGTGGAGGGGGGGGTGGGGTAAAGATATTGCTCACCAGTGCTCGGTTAGGAGTTTCGACCTAGTGTCACGACCATGGGTCAAGCGAAGGTAGGGAGGAATCTGAAAGGCAAGCAGGGATGAGTCGACAAGTCTTGTGCAGCAAAGTGGAGCAAGGCCCGACACCAAGGGCTGGAGACAAGACATCTATTGAGAGAACTATGTGAATGCAAATACATGAGGGGGCTCGCCTGGAGACAAGAGGTCAAAAATGTGTCTCCAGGTGGCTTGCACTATCCTATCCTATATATCTAGGACCACATCAGGGGGTGAGCTATCTACATCAATCATCAGCGTGCGTGTGAGTGATAAGTGCATTGCACCCACAGCCTTGCCATGCTGTCACGTGCAATGGGCACTTCACACGCGCATCGCACATGCGTTGAAAACCCGTTCGTGACAGTCAGTGTCTACATACAAAAAGCTTTTTCCTGATGAGTAAGAGAACAATCATCGCTGGTGCGTGATGAACTATTCACACCACCATGGGTGAGGGGTGACAGATCTGGCATAACTCTTGCCAGACCAGAGGTTATCTTATCATATCTCCCAGGGCTCACCTGAACTACCTGCACTTACCTGGTGCCGTCAATTTTGCTGATGGATGAGTCCCCTCGGACCAGAAGGTTGTCCACACTCATGGTGGGTGCAGCATGCTCTCTTGTATACCATTCCTGCACTCACTGACATTTTGCATACAATACTGGCATATGTAGAAGACGATTGACATCAGTGTCACGCGAGATACAGTCACCACCGATGACATGGCCCACAGGACGCGGTGTAACCACTGCATATCTGATCTGTGGATGTGCAATATATTATACACTCGCGCAGGCGTGTCCGTTAAAGGTCGGTTCGTTCAAGGTCGGTTCAATCGAACCAGCACCATTTATCATATTACCAATCGCCCCGATGATGATTGACGTGCCCGTCTGCAACAACGCTGAATCACACTGTTATGCCGTGACTTCCTGTCTGGTGCACTACAAAAAGCCAAAGCAAGGCAATCTTGCGATGTTAGACTTAAACTTCCAGTAATGTAATGGCCACATCCAGCTCACGGCCAAATAGCCACGAGTCTGACACGTCAAGTCGTCTAGGTGCTGGGCGGCGCGCCGCGCAGACTTCAGCGCGCGCACATAGCTCCCAACCATCCACTTCGCAGCACAGACGCCTACTCGCCACTCAGACACAGCGATGTGCTCACGGAGGCTGCGGCTGCCAGGCCATCAGCTTCAGGGGTCACAGCGGGCTCGTTTTGCATCGTCGTCGCGCACAGTAACAATGAAAGAGGCCACTCGGACATATCGTATCGTACAAAGTGTGACAATTTAGTAGCGGCTCAACTGACTCGCCATCCACATATCATCCTCGGCCGTGATCGCCTCGCCGGCCAGGGCATTTGGCGGACGAATAATGTCTCCTCTGTTGATGGCTCGAGGGTACTTGACCTCGCCCAGGCGGCCGGCCCAGTCCCAATCAACGATCTGGAAGTCAGCCTTTTCTGCAGACGCATCCTCGTTGCGCATGAGCACATTGCAGTCGCGTACGTCCGCATGGACCCACCCCTTGGCATGTAAGACTTTCAGTATAGCCTCCACCTGCTTCTGTACCTCTTCCAACGACACAGCAGGCTTGACTCGTAATTGAGCTGCGTGTTCCTTCTGCGGCTTCGCCTTCCTCCCCGTCTTCTTCCCACCGTACTTGAAGTCCCACATGGTGTTGGAGTATTCTGCCGTGATGTCATCCATGACGATCATGATCCAGTCACAGACAACGTTCACAGCACGCAATGCGGGAGCGATGCCGGCATCGCAGGCCACCTGGTGTGCTTCGGAGGAGTAGCGCTTGCTAAATTTCACGCACAAGGGCGTTCCGTCCTCGACCACACGGAATACTCTCCTGCCGCCAATCGAGGACACATACGTGAATTCATGTCGAGTGCCACCATCGTCCACGTAGAAGTTGCGGAAGGGGAAGTCGGCGCGTGGTCCGCGTTCGGGGGCATAACGGGGTAGCGCTCCTGCAGTGAATGTAGAGCGACGCGTAGAGCAGCGATGGCCCGCTCTCCAGCTGCAAGCTCTGGGTCATTGGTGAGATGCGCATGGAGAGAGACACAACCAATGTGTTCGACGATGGGATCACGCCCGTACACTGCAGCAG
Organism: Fomes fomentarius; assembly: GCA_022606135.1. Taxonomy (NCBI): domain Eukaryota; kingdom Fungi; phylum Basidiomycota; class Agaricomycetes; order Polyporales; family Polyporaceae; genus Fomes; species Fomes fomentarius. The sequence continues at coordinate 3,138,465 of JABYQN010000004.1, read as the reverse complement.
CGATAGCTAGATAAGGCCCTGTGCTGAGTATCAATGGTAGTCGTCCATCATAGAAAGGAGACACTTGCCAAACTGCAGCACGAGGACGGCGGGAAAGTTGATCTGATCGGCCTTGACTCCCTGACCGATAGGCGACTTGAGGAAAGTCCGGACATTCTCAATCCAGTAGTAGATAGCCTCAACGTAGGGATCGGCTTTGGTGGTACCGATCTCATTCTTGATCTCCTGTACATAGAGGATGACCCTGCCACCCAAGCAAGGAGCGCGAATGTCACCATCGTCGTGGAAATCGGTCGAACCGATGAAACGTCGGCTGGCATGTGCAGGGAAAACGCCTGCTTCTGTCAGGATGTCCGTGAACTCTTCCCGTCGATATTTCTCCTCTGCGAAGAGCTTGCAGGCTGATAAACGGAGAGCATCATAACACTGGATATCTTTAGGAGTGGGGGCGATTGACTGGATATTGTAGCGAAGCTGGCACAGAGTCTCGTCCAGAAGAGATGGGGGGGTCGTATGTTGGTGTGGCCGACCACAGTAGATCCGTTGCCCCTTAGTCTTCTGCGCCTTCTGAAACTGAGACTTCTGCGCCTGAGAAGACGGCGCAGCAGGGGGAGTACTCTCGAAGTACCAGAGGCGTTGTTCCTTGAACGGAAGAGCTTGCAGCGTATCTCTCTCCTCGTCTTCGTCTTCGTCCACAAAGTCTTTGGAGGGGGGGTTGGAACGCGAATGAACGCCATACGTAAAGACGACTTACCAGGAGCAACGATGACAAAATGCAGTTCCTGACGTGCAAACCCCCACGGCGAGACTAAGTGCAAGTCTAAGTCACGATCGATCTTCTGAAGAGTCGATACAGGGTGTGAATCGACAGCATCTTTCAGCGCATCGGGGGGCGACGATTTGGTCCCTTCCGGAAACTCCAACATAGGGTCAGCGCCTGCCACAGGTAATCGCAGGACATCAAACCCAAACCTACCCGATACACACTATAATCCTGCTTCCCTGATGGAAGGATATTTTCGACCATAGTTTGAGGGAGGACTTCTTTCTTCTTGACACACTCCCGTGTTGCCACGTCATACAATGTGATGATGGGATAATGCACTGCGTAATTCAGGAAACAGAATATAGTGAGCTCTATAATGACTCACCATGTCTTATGACGAGATGCAGCTCGTCGACCTGAACCTGCCTCAGCCATTCCTCATGATTGTGGCTCAGCAGTCGTACAAGGTCTTCGACACACTCGAATTTCTCGCGTAGAGCGGATCGCACGGAAGACCGGTTAGCAAACACTTCTCTGCTTATCTTGATGCTACTGGGTGGAACCTACAATACACATTTCAGTGAGTGTACTCAAGAGACAGTTCGGATGTGACAGGAAAAACATACAAGCCAAATCGTGTGGAAAAGTGGTTCTTGGAGCTCCACCGCTTCCTTGATATCCCACGAGGTTGCATTCGGAAGAACAGAGACTGAGTTGATGACGTCGTCTTCAAGGCAGAGGTAGAAAAGTTCGATTTTCTTGGGGGATTTCTTGGGGGCCATTGTAAGCGGAAGGATAGCGATGACAATCAAGTTCAAGTTTCAGGTCATCTAGTTTACGCCACGTGCGCGCACGTTTTGCTCGCGTGGCGTCCACATGGCTGCGCGCCGAACCTGCGAGGCGCCTGTCCTTGGGAGTTCCAGTGGGGACTTGTCAGTGTTTCGCCGAGCTTGCGCATTAGCATTACTGCATAGACCGGTGTCAACATTCACCCGCGACGGCCGCGCGCAAAATCTCGCTTTGCTGCTCGACCCACTGCTTGCAATTCCTCCACCCACCCTCACCCCGACGGCGACATGTCTAGTGCGCTCTCCGAAAAGACGACGACACAGCCGGAGCGGTCGTTGCTCAAGAACCTCGTCCTCATCGGCACCGTTACTCTGGCTATACTCAATGTACGTACCCCTTCTCACTCCTCCACCCCTCGTGTGCACACACCCACGCCGACCCATGCATCATCCTGTTCCTCCCCTATGTGACATGCGCACGCCGCACACTCACACTCACCCCCCTTTGTAATCACAACAGGGATGCCTGCTTTTATGGGTCAGCTCGCGGACCTCGTCGGCCGCAAGTACACGTTCATTCTCGGGTGCGTGTTCATGGGAGTATTCGGGCTCGTGAGTGGGTTCGCACAAAGTGAGCATCCGCACAGGTGCATCATCATATTCAACTGAATCTCATACGCTCTCCCATCCTCTCGTATTCAGATGAGATCACGATCGACATCCTCCGGGCTCTCCAGGGCCTCGGGCCCGCTGCGTCCATCCCAGCTGGGGTGAGTTCATTCGTCAACTTCTCCCTCTCCTCCCCTTGTTCCCATCGTGCAGTCGGCAGATGTTCAATGTCTCAACACATCGTGCCTTGCGATATGAGCCGGACCTATGACGTATGACGACTTTGGGCGTCCAGGACGTTTTCTTCTCGCCCTCCGGCTTCCCGGCCTGTCATCCCTCTATGCTGTCCGCATGTGTTGCAAACGTTGTTGTGCGCATACCTGCGCTACACATTTTCACCCCGCGTTCTATGCCCTCACTGTGCCGGCCGAGGGTAACGGGTGGACTCTCAGGTGTCCTAACCTGTTCGTGGGGCTAGCTCTTTCCGTTGCTGTCCATAATCCTCCCGTTTGTCCTGACTGCTGATGTTCCCTTAGCTAGGCATATCGGCACATGCCTTGTCATCGTCGCCCATCCGATCCATCGCCTTTGCGCGGGCGCCCCGATCGGTGCGGAAGTGCAGTCGGCGGTATGCTCACACAGCTCACAGCGTATAACGATCGACGAAGACTGCGATTCACACTGACACTCAGCACTACAGTCAGACATGGTGCTCGGTCTTCTGGTTCCTGACGGGAATGAGTGTGCTGTGTGGGTTTGGTAGGATGATTTCGATCGACCCGGATGTGCCGTATGCTCTGGAAGACAAGTGCGTCGACCATGACTTTCACCGGCAATGGACAGTGATCCATTCTATGTAGACGCGTGAATTGGATAGGCGCTCTGCCCGTCACGGCCGGACTGACGTTTAACGTATTCATCCTGAGCGACGGGAATGTAGCCCCGAATGGCTGGAAAACTGGCTGTACGTCAAACCTGTTGACCTTTCTACTCGTATCGCTGACCCTATTCGCCCGCAGACATCATCGCGCTGCTCACCGTCGGCATCTTTCTCCTCGTCCTCTTCGTCCTCTGGGAGCACTTCCTTGAGGGGCGTCCACGCAAGCGATGACGCATCCGTGCGCAAGTGGTGGTGGACGCCCCCGCCGCTCATGCCAGTCTCAATCTGGACGCGTTCCAAGGGCAAGCTCGCGGTGATGCTCATCGTCGCCTTCTTCGAGTGGTGTTCCTTCAACTCGTTCACCTACTGGATCTAGGTGAGCTATCATGACGCGCTGCTCACGTGAAGGAGGGACTGACGCACGGAGCTACCTTGGCCTGAACCCGATCCTGACCATGGTCCGCCTACTGCCCATGTTTGTCACTGGTGTCGCATGCAACGTCGTCATCGCCCTCGTCGTTGGCCACGTCAACGCCGTCATCCTCATCGGTGCGTCCTAGTCGGTATCGTAGGACACCAGAAGGGCGACGAAAACGCGCAAGTCGAAGGTGCAGCACTTAAGTCTGCTGCCGAGAGCTTGAAGGAGAAGGAGAGGCCCAGTCGAGAGTCGGCGGTGGAGCGACTGGACGGGTCTTGAGTCTGAACGGTGTCGTATTGTGTGGTTCCGCGTTCGCTTCAACTGACTCATTCGGATTTGCAGGGCCTCGGGCGGATAGCGATTGTGGATGCGAGTGCGACCTGACTTGATTTGATTTGACTTTCCCACTGCGGGAACTTGGGTTTAGACACTGACATTGGCGTAGAGTACTTACTTAGTGTATCATGTTACTACAACTAATAGACACAGACTCTCAGCATCGACAGCGCTCGTATTGTGATTGAAAGTTTATGTTTGGTTTCCATCCTCCCTACTCCGGTGACTTGTAGTAACTTAGTACTTACTAGCAGTACTCAAGTAGTATTCCGCGACGAGTCAGGCAGACCGACATGTTGCATCAAAGAGTGCAGAGTGCATTAAAGGCTGTGAAGAGTCGTCGGAAGGAGGGGGGCCCAGTGGAGAAGAGTCTGTGTACTGTATGTAGTGATCGAGATAAGTAGTGATTGTTTGGGCCTGTTTAGTCATGTTGTCGTGAACGCTGGGGAACGAACTTCAAAGCTTCAAGTTCAATTTGAAATCTATTACTAACTACTTGATTGGAATCAACACGACGCTCATAAGTCATCCCGGTGCGTCTGGGTCTTAGGATAGCAGGTAACCCTGATAAGTAGGACACGATGCTGTGCTGTGCATTCATAACACGATGTCCGAGTCCAATGCCTGCCAGCATCCAGCAAGTCTCCAGTCATCCACTGGCGTCCTTGCGCTCGGGTCAGGATGTGGGTTGCGCGCGTCGCCGATGGACGGAAACTCTATCGGTGCCCCAAATGCCATCCAAGCGCACATCGAAGCAGAAGCAGAAGCAGACACAGACGCAGGATCCACCATCGAACGGACAAGTCAGCAGCTCCGCATCCTTGCTCAGCCCTCTGGTCCACCTCTAGTCCGAGCTATGCCCAACCACTGGCACTGGCACTGGCACTGGCATGTCCTCATAACCTCCTCCTTCTCGCCGCCTTCCGTTTTTCGTCGTCCCTCTCCCTCTCCCTCTCCCTCTCCCTCCCCCCGACCCTTACTCTCATCTTTGTACGCCGTACATCGATACTCTGCACGACCCGCATCCCATGTCCTCTACAAGCACGACATCGACCCCTCCCCCACAGCCAGTGGCTGAAGACAGCATGTCCGCTCTCGATGGTCAAAAGAGCCCACCGCGGAAGCGGACCCTGCTCAAAGACATCGTCCTAATCGGCACCGTCACTTTGGCACTGCTACTGAACGTACGCAATCCCGCACCTCCTCTCGTGCTCTCACACTCCACGCTGACCTCGCTGGCAACTACCTAGATGGCAAACACGACCGCGGTCTTCATCGCGCTGCCCACGATCGGAGACGAGCTCGACATCGTCGAGAGCAAGCTGCAGTGGGCGATCTCCGCGTACTCTCTCAGCTCGGTCCGTCCTTGCTTCCTGCCTTGCCCCCATCTCACTCACACTCACACTCGCACGCTTACTAGGGCTGCCTCTTCCTCTTCTGCGGCAGGCTTGCGGACCTCTACGGGCGCAAGCTGACGTTCATCATCGGCTCGCTGCTCATGGTCGCCTTCGCGCTCGGATGCGGCTTCGCACAAGGTGCGCACGCACACCATGCCATGTCCCGTGTCCCATGACGCTTACTCACTGTGTTTGCGAATGTCTCAGACGAGATCACCCTCGACGTCCTCCGCGCGATGCAGGGCATCGGGCCTGCCGCGGCGATCCCAGCTGCAGTGCGTATCGCTCATGCTGCTCGTACCTCCGTTCGAGAGAGAGAGAAGACCGTGCCTATGCTCACCCTCGCTGTTTCCTCAGCTAGGCATCCTCGCGCAAACGTTCCCGCCGTCGCCCATGCGCTCCATCGCGTTTGCGACCTTCGCAGCGGGCGCCCCCGTCGGCGCAGCGATCGGCAACGTCATTGGGGGCGTCCTGACTCAACTCACCGCGTGCGTCTCCCTCCTACCCTAGCGCGTTCCCTACGCTCACATCGCATAATCGTCGCACCCAGTGAGACGTGGCGGTCGACGTTCTGGTTCTTGGCCGGGTTGAGCGCGCTGTGCGCGATTGGCGGGTTCTTCTCCATCGATCCGGACATCCCCTACGCGCTAGCTGACAAGTAAGTACCGGGTGAGAGCGCAGACATAGATGATGTGCTGACGTAGTCATTGCGCGGTGGACAGGCGGGTGGACTGGCTGGGCGCGCTGCTCGTCACCGCTGGGCTGACTTTCATCGTGTTCGTGCTGAGCGACGGCAGTACCGCGCCCGATGGGTGGAAGACCGGCTGTAAGTGCGACTCGCGAGCGCCTTCATCTTAGGCTGGGACATTCATCGTTGGTGCAAATGGCTGACCCTCGCGCTTCGCAGACATTATCGCGCTGCTGATCGTCGGCGTGGTTCTGGTTGTGCTCTTCATCCTGTGGGAACGCTTCCTCGAGAACATCCACTCGAGTCCGGATCCGGACGATGCGTCTCGCCAGCGGTGGTGGACGCCCCCTCCGCTCATGCCGGTGTCGATATGGCTGCGGGCAAAGGGCAAGCTCGCGGCGATGCTCATCATCGTGTTCTTCGAGTGGTGCTCGTTCAACTCGTTCACATTTTGGATCCAGGTATGCGTCTTCATGTCGAGTCCCTTGTGCAGTCTTAGCCCACTCGCCGCGCTCTAGCTATACTACCAAGACTACCAAGGCTTGAGCCCGATCCTGACGATGGTGCGGTTGCTGCCCATGTTCGTCGTCGGCGTGCTGTGCAATGTGGTCATCGCGCTCGTAATTGGGCGCGTCGACGTCGTGATCCTCATCGGTACGTCTGCGTCTGCGTCTGCAACTGCATCTACGCCACCGTCTATTGCAAACTCTCACTAACACCCTCCACCATTCACCCACCCACATCCCGTCCGAAACCCTCCGCCACGCTACACCCGCGCCTCTCCGACAGTGATCGGAACGCTCTTCACGGCAGCCGCAAACGTGCTCTTCGCAGTCATCGTCCCCTCGGCCTCCTACTGGGCCTTCGGCTTCCCCGCCGCCATCATCTCCGTCTTCGGCGCCGACTTTGTCTTCGCCTCCGGCACGCTCTTCGTCGCGAAAGTCTGCCTCCCGCACGAGCAGTCCGTCGGCGGTGCGCTCTTCCAGACCCTCACCCAGCTCGGCACCGCGTTCGGGCTCGCGATCTCCACCATCGTGCACGACGCGAGGCTCGCCGCGGACGGGGGCGCGGCGCAGTTTGCGGCGATCAAGGACGCGATGTGGACCGGGTTCGCGTTTGGTATCGTCGGTGCGTCATTTTTTCTTTGGTTTTGCCTGTCGTGTCGTGGGCTCTGGTGGATGTGTGCTGATATGCTGATCATGGGCCGACAGGCATGATCCTCGCCATCCTCTTCCTCCGCGGCGTCGGCGTCGTCGGCCACCAGAAGGGCGACGGCGGCGAAGACGCTGAGAGGAAAGAGCACGACCACGAGACCGGCCGGATTTCACGCCCCCATTCTCGAGGAGAAGAAAGTGGGCGGGAAGATGAGAGAGAGAAGAGTCCTGGGCAGGATAGCGTGGTGCGTCATTCGTTCGTTCGTTCGTCCGTCCGTCCGAGTTTGAGTTTGAGTTTGTGATTCGCTGCTGCGGCCTGGGCCTTGTGCGGCGATTGTCCTTGCGCGCGTGCGTTGTGTGGGAGGCTGAGGCTGCAGCTTAAACCTTGTTACTTGCGATATGCATGTATAGACGCATGTCTGACTCATACGTTTGTCACGCAGGTCCGCACGGCTGACTAACGTCGCTGCTCCTTCCTGCCGGCTGCATATATGCACGTCTCTTGTCTGAATCATTGAACGAACACAAGCCCAGGAAAGACGCTTGAATTCCGCCGCCCCTCGGCTCGGGGGCCGTACATTCATCTATCGCTATGGCTATCAAACTTCCTCTTCACGGTTCACCACCCCCTGCGGCAACACTGTAGACGACTATACCTATATCAGTACTGTAGAATTCCCGTACTCGTCCACATCACGACTCCGTACATGTACCGTACGTAACAAACCTTTCCCCACTGCAGCAATGATAATGTGACATACACTGTGTCGTCTCCTGGGGGTGGAGACGTCCTTTAGGTATGGCTTGTCTAAATAGAGTAGTATTCTCTCTGACCTAGGAACGATACTTATCATCACGACCTATGTGTATACGCCGCCGAGACGGCGAGCAGTGGTCACCTGGGCCCGCATCACTGTTTGCCGTGGTGCGAATGCTGGCAGGTGTGATAGTGACATAGTCCAGGTGTTTGTTTACGAGGGGCCTGTACCGAAGGCATTTGAGTTTGAGATGAGACGCTAAGGGCAGTGTGTGCGATACTCGTCTGGACTTGAGACTTATAATATCTCGCCTGGTCTTCCTCAGGAGCCCGCCTTCGCACACTTTGCGCGCTCACTGCTTCCACTCACTCTATGCTCTACCAATCCACCCACGTCCGTCATCGCATGCACAACAGCCGTCTTCCAATCGAGATATGTGAGCATGTGATCGATGCATGCTACCACGACCCAGACGGATACGATTGGCTACATCGAACGTCCTATCGAACTTGGTGCCAGACAGCTGTCGTCTGCTACGATTGGCTCCCTCGCTCTCAGCTCAACCTCTTCCGCGACATCGACATCCGTTCGGCGTCCCAGCTCGACCTCCTGTTACGCACTCTCTCCGACGCACCACACCTGGCCGACCTCGTTGTTGGAGTGAAAATTGCTCCGCTCAAAAGCGACTATATTCCGTTTCCTCGGTTGCTCAATCCCCAACTGCTCAGGAACTGTATCCGTGTGGACCTCTATGAGATTATGTGGCAGGCGTTCCCCTCTCGATATGCCGATCGCATCCTATACCCATGGCGCAATCGGGCCATCACCCACTTTGCAATAGAGCTCGAGCAGGGCAGCTGTGCTTCCATTCTTCGCTTCTTGTACACGCTTCCACTGCTGCAGAAGCTTACGCTCGACGCTATGGTGAAAACTGTTCATATCCCAGAAAATGTTCTCGCTATCTTGCATGACCAACCATGCCCTTTCCCCAATCTGAAAACACTTGAACTATGGGTGTGTCGCATCATTTCAAATCGCAATACCACGCAAAGGAGTTGATATATGATATGCTATAGGGTTGGACTGCAACTATGACGTTTCCGCCGCTCCTATTTCCAGACTCTATCACACACCTGACAATGCATGCGGAACGCGGTATCTCAGGTAAACTATAGACGAATCTCGGTTGTCACGATCTGAGACTGCAGATAGGGACTACTATGGGCCTCCTTCAGTCACTTCGGCAGCTGCAGCACTTGCAAGTCACATGCTACGCGTCAGCTGTGGATCCGCCTGAGGTTGCGACGGACTCCGAGGCCTGGCGCATCCAGCCGCTTCTCACCTTCCTCGGCTCTCTTCCCGCACCGCTCAGCGCACGTCTCCCAGAACTCACCATCAGATTCGATCCCTGGGTGCTGCTTCCGGATGACAGAGGTTATGCATATGACGTCACCAGGGAGTGCTTCTTGGAGAGCGTCGTTGGTTGCAGAGAGTTGACAGACACTCTCCGCACGCTCTCAGCACTCCGTCTTCTCTTCCTCAAACTCTACGAGAATGGCCTCTCTCAGTATGATGATAAGTGGTGGAGGGCGCAGATAGCGACCCGCTTGCACGTCCATCTGCGCGCTGCGATCGACGTCATACTGCTTGATAAACAAGGTGTGCATCTCTCTCCCGTCCTTCGCTGACCTGAATACTAATCTTTCAGCGCAAAATTGCGACCTTCTCTGGTGTACACGCGCTCAAATTTCCGAGGCTCTCGGTTCGGACGATGGGCAGGACGAGCCTTCGTCAACTGATAACGGCCACTTGCACACCCGCAATGACCACAATACACTAAGCAGCCATCCAACCACAGAGTTCGAGACGATCATGCCTCCTCCCTCACGCTCTCACTCTACTTCACCCTCCATTCCCTCACTCCTCCCATCGATTCCGAATTCTTGATTGTTATTTCGGTCGCCACAACGCCCTCTAGTCGAAATGGTACATGCGTCGACTTCTTGGCCACCGACTACTTCTTACTCTACGACGACATATCTAGATCCTGTCTGCCCGAACGCAACCCCACCCAATTTTTTACTTCTCGAATCCTCATTCAAGTTCTGCACCATGCGCTCTTGTCCGGTACTACTGCTCGTACTGCTCTGGTATTCGGACAATTTTGTTTTAGTCATGGCTCGTGTCTCTATGCCAGCCTGCATGTCCGATACCCTTCTATGCTTGACGTACAGCGCTGTGATGATACATAACCTTGTTTCGTATGGCTTATGTTTCCTTCCTGAGTGGATGTGCTATATAGTCGTGCTCCATCATGTATGATTTGTCTTGTTTCTTGGCACGTTCTGTCTGATGTCATCTCCTACTATACACCCCATCCTCATCGGACTGCTCGTATCAGCAACAGCTCCGAGTAGTGTCTGTTTGTATCAGTCCGCATGTACGACATAGTTGTGGCTATGCTTGGTACGCATCTTGTCTCGGTTGCGCTACGTTTCGAATTCCTTCCTAGGTGCCAACCGGGTTTATCATCGTGCTATATAGTCGTGTGCATTGTTGTATGATTCCTTTCTTATGTCACATTTTGGTTCGCGTCTATACCCGTAATCCTCCAACACTCGTACCACCGTCCGTCCACCTTGCTCGATCTCCCCTGTATATGATATGCGTCTCCCAGTACATTTGTCGTCTGGTAGAACCGATGCCCACACGATTAGACGTCACTGTATCAATGGCAAGATTTCATCCAAGCTGGATCTAGACGGTTCTCAGGCTGTGTGAAGCCTCCGAGTACAGCGAGCACTGAGACATGGAATGCTAGTCTCCGTGTAGTCCTTGCTTGGGCACAACACTTGACTCCTGATCTACGAAATGCGGGTGCCAGACAGTAGTCTCACCCTTCAACACCATGATCCGTTATGCAGAACCCGACGACACTGAGGGGAGGACAGAACGAAGTGAGTCGGTATATAGGTAGATGTTGAGGATGTCGTCAATGTTAACAGCGGCACGACGGGTTGCGGTACGTACTGACCTAACTCGGTCTGCGCTCGTGTTGCATCGGATGAGACGGCTGCTGCGTTAGGGACGTCTGCTGCGGTGTGGGCGTACTGTTCTCCTTCTGCTTTCTTGCGCCTTTATTCACCGATTACGTGTAGTGTTAGAGTCGACATTGCAGCAGCCAATGGAGCAGGCGAAGACAAGATCGAGCGCTGGGGGGTTTGACACGAGACGCTACGTACTTAGTTCCAGTAACGGCCCTGCGGCCTACTAGTGGGGGAGGAAAGGAGAGAGGAACGATGCCCGTGTCTCAGAAGTACTGCGCACCTGACTCAAACTCCGCGCTGCGACCCATTCTGTGCTTGTCATACCTTGGCACTCCTTGTCTTTGGGTCGCGTTTCGTATTGCACTCACTCCGAGTGAAGGATATGAGAATGAGAATGAGATACGGATACGGCGAATGGGCCTGCTGTGCGGTATGTACCTGTGACATGACTGCTTGCTCTCCTCACTCGTCCCTAAGGCACTTTGTAAAAACAAGATCCGCTCACGCTAGCCCTTCCTGGACGGTGTTCGCTGTATGAGGAGGGAGGACGGTAGCGCGTCGGCTCGTGGAGGACAGTTCTGGCCGCATTTTTGGCAGTATCCTCTTGTGCAAGCCGCGGCGGAGGAAGGTGTGGTGTGAAGCACGTAAGAGCGAGAATGCAACCTCGGCTGTGTTAATACTCCATGTCTGCAGTCGAGGAGTCTTGAGAGGTGTATACCACACTGGGCCGACATGGGGATCGAAGGAGTCAAGGACGGGAAGAGCGGCGTGGCCGTCACACAGTGTCTGTGTCTGGCATGTGATTGAATTCACGAGAGGTCAGTGATGATGGCCAAGACGAAGTGTGGAGGAGGTACAAGAGATGAGAGAGGCTGACGAACGGGCGATCCAGGAGTCGTCAGCGCACATCCACAATCCCGCTCATGTGTGTACGGGGGGCCAATCATTCTAGAGGTAGTCGATGAGTGTGCATCTAGACCAACGCAAGGAGCAAAAGCCTTGAGTGGAATTCGAATACCAACTGGGACTCGGAGGACAACAGCGTGGCCGCGCGCCAGTGTCGTGGCGGAGATTGTGTCGCGCAGAAAGACTGTTGCAAAGCTATCTGAACCTGAGAAGAGAAGGCTGTCGGGTAGATGTCAACAGCATGCCACAGACGGGCTAGCGAAGGGTCAAGTACTACTTAGTCGCATGAGAGAGCACAAGTAGGAAATCCATCTTGACAGCCGCCCGGGAAACTGTCGGCCCGTTGACCCGACAAGTAATCTGAGTGAGCGCTAGCGCTGCTGCGAGCTGCTTGCCGTCTAATCGAATTGACCTGCATCTTGCTCAGTAACTCGGCACTGCTCGACGACCCACTTGCTTGCTGTCCGGCCTCTGCTATCCTCTCGCTCAGGCACGACACCTAAGAGGCCGACGTGTGATGACTCTGCTCGCGGCACATCGCACGCGGGGCGGATGACTTCAAGTGTCAACCAGGTAAGTCAACCGTTACTAATGAGTATCCTAGGGATCCAGAGTGGAGCAGGAGACAGACACAGAAGCACTCAGGTGCATACGATCGTGCATAGATCCTCAGTCTCAGTGTCACACTATCCTTAAGCTTCACCTACGGGCGCAAGCTGACCTTCACTGTCGGTTCTGTGCTCATGGTTGCCTTCGCCCTTGCTTGCGGCTTCGCGCAAGGGGCGCGCACACTGTGTCCCAGGTCACTTGCTCACTGTGTTTCGCCAACGTCCTAGACGAGATCACCCTCGACATCCTCCGCGCCTGGATCAGGTCCGCCGCGGCAATCCCAGCTGTAGTGTGTATCATCTAGAGCGAAGAACGTGCCTGTGCTCACCCTCATTGCGTCCTCAGCTAGGCATCCTTGCGCAGACGGTCCGCCGCCGCCCACGCGCTCCATCGCATTTGCGACGCTCGCAGCGCGGGAACGCCTTTCTGTATGACGATCGGCAACGTCATACGCGGCCTCCTAAGCCAGCGCACCGCGTGCGTTCCCCTCCCGTTCGAGCGCGTTTCCTATACTGACATAGTAGTCGCACCCAGCGAGGGCAAGGCAGCCGACGTTCTGGTTCCTGGCCGGGCTGAGCACGCTGTGCACTTGGCGGCGTCTTCTCTATTGACCCGGACATCGACTACACTCTGGCTGAAAGGCAAGTCCCGGGTGAGAGCACGGGCTGGTTGGGTGCGCCGCTCATCACCGTTCTGTCGAAGTCCATCGTGTTCGTGCCGAGCGACGGCAGCACCGCGCTCAATGAAGGGAAGACCGGCTGTAAGTGCACCTCACGAGCACCTTCATAGATTGTGACAGTGGAGACCCTCGCACTCCGCAGATATCATCGCGCTGCTCATCGTTGGTGTCCTCGCCGTGCTCTTCGTCCTTTGGGAATGCTTCCTCCACACGAGTCTGGATCCAGACGATGCGTCTTGCCAGTGGACACCCCCTCCGCCCCTGCCGGTGTCGATCCGGAAAGAAAGCTCGCGGTTGATGCTCATCATCGTGTGCTTCGAATGATGCTCGTTTGAGTAGTTCATTGGATCCAAGTATTCATCTTCATCTCGAGTGCTTGTGCAGTGTTGCCCACTCACAGCGCTCTAGTCATACTACCAAGACTACCAAGCCTTGAGCCCAAACCTGATGATGGTGCCGCTCCTGCCCATGTTAGTCGTCGGCGTGCTGTGCAATGTGTCCATGGTGCTCGTAATAGGGCGCGGAGATGTAATCCTTCATGCATCTCACGCCCTCCACCTTCCTCGCATCCGCCCACCCACGTCCCGTCCGAAACCCTCACCACTCCGACAATGAGTAGAACGCTCTTCACGGCAGCCGCAAACGTTACCTTTGCAGTCATCGTCCCCTCAGCCTCCTACTGGGCCTTCTGCTTCCCGCTATCATCATCTCCGTCTTCAGCGCGGACTTTGTCTTCGCCTCCGGCACGCTCCTCGTCGATAACTTCTGCCTCCCGCACGAGCAGTCCCTCAGCGGCGCCCTCTTCCACACCCTCACCCAGCTCGGTACGGCGTTCGGGCTCGGTCTCCACCATCGCGTATGATGCGATGCTGGCCGCAGACAGGGACTCTGCGCAGGACACCCAGTCTGGGGCCACAAAGGACGCGATGTGACTCATTTCTGTGATTGCAACACCGAGCAAGCTTGTCTATTACTCCTGATGAGTGTTTTACCTTTCCGTTCGCTCTCGGTAGATGTACTCTGCCCTCCCTAATGGTTCCCTGTCATCCTAGAACCGAGCTGCGCCTCCGACGCGAGATCTGACTCACAGTGGAGTTAATAGTACTAGTGGAAAAACGGAAGAGCGGAACCCGTACGTCCTCTGCGTTCCGTTCTCTGGTCCTAAACTCAGGACTCTCTTTTGATGCGAACTCTGGCGGTCATGGACTCTCCTGTACCTCTCACGGTCTTGCTACTCTGTTCTGCACAGCGATGATGTGCACCTATCCGTTGGGGCGCATTTCGCTGTGCTCTATACTTCCTCTTTAACTGCCAGTCTAGCACTTGCACTCCTCTCCTTCCTGCCTCTCTTTGTCTTATCGCACTTCTCAAGCTCCCTCCCAAGGTACAAGTACGAGCACGCTCTCCTACGATACGCTGCCTGTTCTTCAACTGTGCACCCCTGCAATCTCTGTGCGGAGGCATGTATGTGAATGGATACGCGTCGGTGTGGAACAACGGGGTGCTTCCTGAGCACAGGATACAGTGCACCGTTCACGGTACCCAGGCTCAGTTCGCTACACTGTTCGGGTATCTCCAGTATCCTCTTGCCTCCTACCGTCCATCCAGCGTTCTTCATTGCATATGGAATAACCTTATATCTTACCTTTAGGCTACTGTCGCAATCATTTGTCTCGTGTTCGAAGGTGAACCAACTTGCTGTGTTCGATTTGGTTCCGAGAGTGAACTTGAATATTCGCTTCCAGATATCCGGATTCCCATCTTAGTGAGCATGTCATCCTCACGATGTCTCTCAAGTACGCGAAACCTGAACAGCGCAGACTCCGCAGAGTGAATCTCACCTCGGACGCCTCCAGCCTGACCGTCATCTGCCCTTTTGTCATCTATCATCCGTTCTAGTCCTCCATGGCAGGCTCAGTACGCCGCTCTCGTGGCTCTACGCATCTCGTGTTGAGCAGGACGTCTTGATTCTTGAACCTTGTAGATGGGCGCGTATCTACCACGAAGCTGTGAGTAACGTGTCCGCGATCTGATGCTCTTGGGTGCATCGTGCGACAGCGAAGCCTTGTTCATGTGGAACCCATCTACATACAATCTTCGGGCGAAAGATGGGCGGGATAAAAATAAAATTGATATGTATCGGACACCAAACACTGGACAGTGCGAGATAGACATCGGTAGGCCTTGAAGCCTGATAATCAGTGTAATGTCCGAGTCAGCACATGGGCGACAACAGTCGACGGTCGGCTTTGGAAACATTCTTGCTTACTCTCTGTTCGCCGTCGTGCGACTGGCAGGCCAGGCGTCCGTCTACAAGGTGCCTGTGCACCGAAGGCATTTGAGTTTGAGATGAGATGCCAAGGGCAGTGCGTGCGATACTCGTCTGGACTTCAGACTTATGGTATCTCGCCTGGTCTTCCTCAGGAGCCCGCCTTCGTACACTTTGCCCGCTCACTGCTTCCATTCACTCTATGCTCTACCAATCCACACCCCTCCGCCATGGCATGGACACCAGCCATCTTCCAATCGAAATATGTGAGCATGTGATCGATGCATGCTACGAGGAACCGGATACAAATTGGCTACATGGAACGTCCTATCGAACTTGGTGCCAGACGGCCGCCGTCTGCTACGATTGGCTCCCGCGCACTCAGCACAACCTCTTCCGCGACATTGAGATCTGTTCGGCGTCCCAGCTCGACCTCCTTTTAAGGACACTCTCCGACGCACCACACCTGGCCGACCTCGTTCTTGGAGTGAAAATTGCTCTGGTCAAAAGGGAATATATGGGGTTTCCCCGGTTGCTGAATCCCCAACTGCTCAGGAATTGTATCCGCGTCGACCTCTTGCACATTTCGTGGAAGGTGTTTCCGTCTCGATATGCCAATCACATCCTATACCCGTGGCGCAATCGGGACCTCACCCATTTTGGAACAGAGCTCGAGCAGGGCTGCTGTGCTTCCGTTCTTAACTTCCTGTACACTCTTCCACTGCTGCAGAAGCTTAGGCTGGACGCTGCCAGTGAAACTGTTCATATCCCCAAAAATGTTCTCGCTCTCTTGCATGATCAACCCTCTCCTTTCACCAATCTGAGAATGCTTGTATTATGGGTGTGTCGCATCATTGCAGAGTGTGATAATATGCAATGGTGTTGATATGTACGCTAGAATTGGGCTCCGTCCATGGCGTTTCCGCCGCTCCTATTTCCAGACTCTATCACACACCTGGGATTGTATGTGGAACGCGGTATCTCAGGTAAGCTATAGAACAAGCTGTGTTGTCACGAACTGAGAGCGCATATAGGGACTACTATGGGCTTGATTCAGTCACTTGGACAACTGCAGCACTTGCTTGTCGCATGCAACGTGTCAGCTGCGGATCCGCCTGAGGTTGCGACCGAGTCCGAGGCGTGGCGGATCCAGCCCCTTCTCACTTTCCTCGGCTCTCTTCCCGCACAGATCAACGCAGGTCTCCCACAAGTCACCATTCGGTTCCATCCTTTGGAGCTTCCGGATGACAGGGGATATTCATATGACGTCAACAGGGACTGCTTCTTGGATAACGTCCTTGGTTGCAGCGAGTTGATAGACAGTCTCTGCGCGCTTTCAGCCCTCCGTCTTCTGTTGGTCGAATTTTATGAGAACGACCTGTCACAGTATGATGAGGAGTGGTGGAGGGCGGAGATAGCGACCCGGAGTGGTGGAGGGCGGAGATAGCGACCCGCTTGCACGTCGACCTGCGCGCTGCGATCAATGTCGCATTATTGGATGGACAAGGTATGCATTTCTGTTCCGTCCTTCGCGGACCTTCACACCAACCGTCCATTGTAGATTCGGATCTGCTCTGGTGCACAACAACTGAGGTTGACAAGGCTCTCGGTTGGGATGATGGGGAGGACGAGGCTCCATCAAGTGATGATGACGATACAGGCGAGGACAACGGAGACCAATCGAGCTCAGGGGCAGAGAACATCCCGCTTCCTCCCTCGCATTCCCAGTCTCCTAGCCCAGCTGCACCCTCGCTCTCATCTAATCCGAGTATTCCATCGTAATCTAGGTCGCTGCTGGGTCCGCTGGTCAAAAATGGTACGTGCGTCGTTGTTGCAGCTGACTACTTCTCACTCCAGTTGTCTAGGTTCGGAGCCAGTATTGCCCGCCAGAGCATAACTCACCCGTTACATATTTCACAGTCAACCCGATTTCAGATTGACGTTTCACTCCATCCCACATTCCCGCATATCATCGATAGGGCTCCGAGGTTCTGCTATCACCTTCCACATATGTTCAGCTTTTCTAATGACCTCCTCACCTCTCTCAGCTATAGCTCACGTCTCTTTGTGCCAGCCATGTACGATATATGTGTTTGCTCGATGTACAGTGTCCGTCCTGATATCCTGTCTTGTATGTCCCTTACCTTCCTATGATGTCTGTCCATCGTCGTGTTATGTTACATATCCCCTTCGCGTCTCTGTGTACATACTCCCAAGGGCTCGTGCCGATGTTTTCAATGCAGTATCTTTCCCCTATATGTTGCTTTGCACTCATTCTACGTCTGATACAATTGATAGAATAACTCCTACCAGAACCATCTCGCGATCTGACGATCCTACCTCGTCTGAATGGTGTGAAGCCTCCGAATACAACAAACACTAAACACATACAACACTGGTCACCGTGCGAGAGTCCGGCTCCTGATCTGGTTTCTGTTGAAGATATATGCTCTCCAAAGATACCGGGAAGACTCCCCGTATGCGTCATGAGGAAGACTGTTAATGTCAAGAACTTCCACCCTCACAAGATGTCTTCAAGCTGCCATTGGCATATGAGGATGGATACGAAGCACAAATGTGCAGGCGCAAGCGAAAAGCGTGTATGAACACTGCTGTGCGGGGTGACATAAGCCATTAACATGCGCAGGCTGCGGTGCGAGCATGAAGTATAAACACAGGACTAATATGTACCTATCCTTTGGAGTGGATTTATCACTCGGCGATGCTACCTACATACTCATGAGACAGGGGAGGGCAATGAACTCAATCGTCGACTCAATATCAATATTCCTATACTATCCTTCCAACGACCGCCGGAGCCGTCGCTGTATATTAAGAACACAAGACTGAGAAAGACGAGCGGGGGCACTGCGACCAAGGGGACAGAGCGATAGAGGAGCCCAGCCAGCCTGCGAGACGAACAGGAGTGGGAAACCCGACCAGTCCGCAGGCTTGAGGCGAACCTTCGGTCCCGCTGCACTCGAAGATTTCGATGCGGCTACGACAATCTCCCTGAGGTACCCCGAGCCGTACGCTAGCTGTACACGTGGCGCACAGCACTCGAGAGGGCTCCAAGTGGGGACCGGCAACCCTCTGCCAAATGCCCTTTAGCGCGCGGCCCAGCGTCTCCTGGTCGCTGATGGGAGATAGTGGAAGCCGCCGAGATGCCGCCAATATGCCGTCGTATCTAATGACCCAGATTGTAGATTAGATGGTGGAGAGACCAGGAAGAGACGCTGAAGTTCACTATGTCGGTGGTATGAATGTCTGCAGTCCGTAATCATCTTTTATCGGTCTCCAAATTGCCTCAGATAGTTTCTTACTATGATCTACAACAAATCGTTCGGAGCCGATTTTGTGTTTGTTGACTGGCTTATGGACATCTGGTGGTGCATGGGTGGAGAATCAGGCATTACTGAGGGATAATCAAAAATGTAGCCCGAACAAGTCAAGCATTTGGTTACAAAAGTACGTCCAAATGTGTTTGTTGGGCAGATTTCGAGCAAGGGCGGACTGCAAGTCAAGTGCGATTCCAAGGGCAGGCGCCTCAGAGGTGCATTAGGCGCTCGTCTGAATGCAGCACTCATAGTGCTCACTACTTCGGATCCTACAGCATTACCCTTTGCAAGAGACAGAAAGAATGCGCAGACATGACGCTAACATTATGGTCTATCTTCTATGCTTAATACCTGGGCGTGCTGTAAGTTGATTGGAAGAGCCGAGCGGGAGAGGCTGGGCTACGACTAGCACGACCCGAGGCATTGCCACTGCTCCATGCTCTGCAAGCAGAACAGCCAGAATGTGAACATGCCATGGCCATATTCTGATCGTAGCATAACATCGATATTCTGGACGCTCCTGGGAACACCCGTGGTCGATTACAAGTGCTGTAGGGCATATTAAATGCTAATGAATGGTGTAAGGGGGACATGACCATCTGTGAGGCCTCAGTCTCTTGATTGCATCTCGGTTATCGAACTCAGGACAGAGATAAGACTAGATAAGATGACATGATCCTTTATCAACGAGAGAGATAATGTCCATCAGAGGCTCATCTTCTTAAGTAAGCTGTCCGTCGGCTAGCGGGCGCTGCCTGTCCCCACTCCAAGCAATGTCCTGTAGTGGCGTCGAGACTCGGAGAGGGACTCCGCATTGGCGCGTCACCAGCTCACACAGCGTGGACTGAGTCGACACAAATACGTGACCCCGGGGTCCACGACTACTCTCTAGCTTGACCCCTACCCAGTACGTCGTTCTTGCATGCGTCACGAGGTTCCCGGGGCGCCAGACGGTCGTCTTCACGAACAATGCGATCCGCCGACACTGAGTAGAGTGCCGAACCAAGTGAGCGAGTATGTGCTGTGCGCACGGGTAGATGTTGAAGCTGTTGTTAGTGTTAAGAGCAGCACAGCACATTGCGGTACGTACTGGCTTAACTCGATCTGGGTGTGTTGTATCAGTTGAAATGGCTGTTGTGTCCGGGGCGTTCTACGTCCCAATGGGATTACTGTTCTTCTGCGTTCTTGCGATTTCACCTCAGATATATCTGATCATCAAATTGATGTTACGGCAGCCAATGGAGCAGGCGGTAGAGATTGAAGACAAGATCAAGCCCTCGAGCGGTGGATGGTTCTAGGCTGGAGGGGAGCATTGGGTGCGAGTCAGACTCGGAGTCCGGGGCCCGACGCAAGATGGCATGTAGTTCATTCTGGTACTGGCCTTGTTCTAGTC
Source organism: Fomes fomentarius (assembly GCA_022606135.1). NCBI lineage: Eukaryota > Fungi > Basidiomycota > Agaricomycetes > Polyporales > Polyporaceae > Fomes > Fomes fomentarius. The sequence continues at coordinate 3,118,430 of JABYQN010000004.1, read as the reverse complement.
CATTCCATACTTGCCTGCGGCGTAGTGGGGGTAGAGAGGATAGATGGTCGTGTCTCAGAAGCACTGCGCACCCGACTCAAACTCTGCGCTGCAAACCCACTCTGTGCTTGTCAGACCTCGGTGCTCCTTGTCCTCGGATCGCGTCTCGTATTGCGCTCACATCATTGCGGCGCCAAATTGGTCATCTAAGTGAACAGTTGAAAGCAGATGAGAATGATATATAGATATGGCGAATGGGCCTGCTGTGCGATACGTACCTGTGACATGACCGCTTGCTGTCCTCTCCACTTGCCCTCTCCCTGAGGCACTTTTCAAAAGCGGGGTTCGCTCACTCAAGTCCTTCCTGGACGGTGTTTGCTGTACGAGAAGGGATGATGGTGAGGCTTCGGCTCGCGGAGGACAGATCTGGCCACATATTTGGCAATATGCTCGGGTGCAAGCCGCGGCGGAGGAAGGCGTAATGTGGAGCACTTAACAACGCGAATGCGTGCTCGGATGTGTCGATAATACGTGTCTGCAGTCGAGGAGTGTTGAAAGCCAGCAGCGTCCGAGAAAACGGAGATAGAACGAAGGGACGAGCAGCGTAGCCGTCAAAGGGTATCTGTGTCTGGCATCTGATAGAAATTATGAGAGGTTAGTGATGCGGACGAAAGGCAATCAAGGCGAAGTGTGGAGGAAGTACAAGAGATGTAGAGAGTCGATGTACAGGCATTCCAGGAGCCGTTAGCGCACATCCACAATACCGCTCATGTGTGTGCAGCAGGCCAATCGTTTGTGAGGGTAGTCAATAAATGTGCATCTAGATCGACGCGAGGGGCAAGAGCCTTGAGTGGGATTCGAATACCAACTGGGAGAATGGCAAACCCGGCTGCACCAGTGTCGTGGGGAGAGTGCGGCACAGACGGGCTAGCGAGCTGAGGGCCGTGGACTCACTGAGGTTAGGAGCATAAGTCAGTAGCTTGACAGCCGCCCAGGAAACTGTCGGGCCATTGACCCGGCAACTTCGCAGTGAGCGCTTGAAGCTTCACGAGAGCGCGACTGCGAGCCAGTGGGGATGGGCAGCGCCCGTTAGCCGGTGTCCAGTTCACACGGGTCCAAGCGCCCACGAAACGAGGAGAGATAACTCCTTTCCTCACATCTAAGCGAGATATACCGGATTCAGTGGTCCATTGTTCAAACTCCAACCAGGATCAACGGTCCTCACTGTGCAGTGATACGCAACAGTATTCCTGAAGTGCAACATCCACATCTAGACGTAGACACAACAATCATTCATGTGCCGGAGTATAGAAGTCATAGCAGGTACTTGGACATTCGTTGAACATGAGTCTTCAATGCCAGACCTGCCATGAGGACTCGGACTTGCCTCCATGATGTTTGTAGTCACCTCTCACGTCGTAGTTGTGGCCTGGGCCTCCTCAATTTGCACCTCTGGTGCTCTGCTGTAGGCTTCAATCTGGGGTTCCTCGAAGTGCAGGTGGAGGCAGCCTGACTCGGAGAGGCTCCTGATGAACTCTGAACCTGTAAGGCGAGGAGCGACTGTAAGTCACAACAGAGAGGGATCTTCAGTCAGTGAGCGAACGACTCTATTGCATAGTGAAGTACCTGTAAGTCACAACAGAGAGGGACTACAAGTACTAAGTCAGTAAGAAGTAGTAGAGCATATGTAGGTAAGAGACTTACTCTTCAGTCAGTGAGCGAACGACTGAAGAGCAGAGGCGAAGAAGGGACTGCTTTTATACATGAGGAATGAGTCCATGAGTCAGCGAATGAAGCAGTCACATGTAGCCATAAGACGATGAGTCAGAGTCCGTATCGGCGTATGAGTCAGATACAGTCATAGCATGAGTCAGACATAAGGTCTAGAAGAGTCCAGTGCAGTGTAGAACGCACTGGTACGCACAGGAATGCACAGTAACCATATGGTCATGGGAAAGTACAGTAGGAGAACAAAGAAAACCATAAATGGTAAGTAGGAACACAGCCTATCTAATCATATGACCATAAACAAGTGTATACAACTCCGGTCCGAGCACAGCTGGTAGTCCGGAAGTTTAACAGCTCCGTCGTCCGATGTACTGGTGAGAGACTGAGAGGGGTAGGAATAGGAGTAAGGGATGAATTGCATCCATTATCCTTGTTTACTGATGAATTAATGAGATACATCTTCTGCTGCAAGATTTTTGTGTAGTACAATGTAGACTCAGATGTCATTCTGCATGGCACAGGAGGCCAAAATGCGCGCTTATATGCTCGATATGTTTGTTCGTCCATGTCTTCGGTGCTATTCCACATGATGACAATCGGTCAGGCATTGTTGTAGAATATATCCTTCTGTATCAATCGCGCAACTTGATAAATGATATGGTGAGGAATAAGAGGTGGGATCTGCTGTACAAGCCATGTACCATCGTCCCGCCGTAAGCGAGCGGAGTTTTTCCATGCCGATGAGGGGCCGTGTAATCACTTGGGAGATAAGAGTCCTGACATCTATCCGAGTGTTACGCGGCTCCTAGACGCCCGGACGCCGGCTAAGCTCGCTAAGGCGGGCGCTGCCCATCCCCAGAGCCAGGGCCTGCATCTACCGTATAGCTCAGTAGTTCGGCAGTGCTCGACAACCCACTTGCTTGATTTCCGACCTCTGCCATCCTTCATCTCTCACACAAGCAGGACATCTAAGAGGTCTCACGTGCGATGACGCTGTTCGCGGGACATCACACGTGGGGCTAATAGGAGAACTCAAGTATCAACCAGGTGAGATGTACAGTCAATCGCTACGAGCATTCAACAGACTCGAAGCAGAGGAGACATACAGATCAGGAGTTTTAGCTGCATACAGCTGTGCGTACCCCAGTCGTAGTCTCACAAAGCTAGCACACTCGCACTCTCACTCACACCCTCTACGGGAGCAAGCTAGCCTTCATCGTCAGTTCCATGCTCATGGTCGCCTTCGCCCTCCGCTACGGCTTCGCACAAGGTGCGCGCGCACACCATATCCCAGATCGCTTGATCACTGTGTTTTGCCAACGTCCCAGACGAGATCACCCTCGACGTCCTCCCCGCCTGGATCAGGTCCGCCGCGGCAATCCCAGCTGTAGTGTGCATCGCTCATGCTGTTCGTACCTCTTCTAGAGAGAAAAACGTGCCTGTGCTCACCCTCATTGCCTCCCCAGCTAAGTAGGCATCCTTGCGCAGACGGTCCGCCACCGTTCACGCGCTCCATCGCGTTCGTGACATTCGCAGCGCGGGCGCGCCTTTCGGCATGGCGATCGGCAAGCCTCCTAAGCCAGTGCACCGCGTGCGTCCCCCTCTCGTTCGAGCGCGTTTCCTATACTGACATGGTAGTCGCACCCAGCGAGGGCAAGGCAGCCGACATATTGGTTCCTGGCCTGGCTGAGCGTGCTGTGCGCTCAGCGCCGTCTTCTCTATTGACCCGGACATCGACTACACTCTGGCTGAAAGGCAAGTCCCGGGTGAGAGCACGGGCTGGTTGGGTGCGCCGCTCATCATCGTTGGACTGACGTTTGTCGTGTTCGTGCTGAGTGACGGCAGCACCATGAGGGGAAGACCGCCTTTAAGTGCACCTCACGAGCACCTTCATAGACTGTGACAGCGGAGACCCTCGCACTCCGCAGATATCATCATGCTGCTCATCGTCGGTGTCCTCGCCGTACTCTTCGTACTCTTGGAACACTTCCTTCACTCGAGTCTGGATGATGGCCGCAGATGGGGGCTCCGCGCCGGCCGCCCAGTCTGAGGCCACCAAGGACGCGATGTGGGCCGGGATCACATTGTGGCTCATATCTGTGACTGATCAACACCGAGTCAACTTGTCTATCACTCCTGATGCAGAGTAGTAGTCATTCCGCTCGCTCTCGGTAGATGTACTCTGCCCTCCCTAATGGTACCCTGTCATCCTAGAACTGAGCTGCGCCTCCGACGCTGGAGTGGAACCCGTACGTTCTCTACGTTCTCTGGTCCTGAACTCAGGACTCTCTTGACGCGAACTCTGGCGGTCATGTCCTCTTCCGTACCCCTCACATTCTATGCTACTTCGTTCTGTACAGCGATGATGGATATCTATTGGTCAGGGCGCACTTTCGACCATCTCACTGTCCCATATACTTTCTCTCTGACTACCAATTTGGCACGGCCTGTGCTCCTATCCTTCCCGCTTCTCTCTGTTTTACCGCACTCCTTAAGCTTCCCGTCCGACATACAAGTACGAGCATGCACTCCGAACGATATTCTGCCTGTCCGTCTTCCCATGTCGACTGTGCACGCCTGCAATCTCTGTCCGGGGGCATGTATATGAATACACGTCGGCGTAGAATGACGGAGTGCTACCTGAGCATAGGGTGCAACGCGCCGTTCACGATACCGGTAACCCAGAGTCAGTTGGCTATGCTCTTCGAGCTTCTCCACTGTCCTCCTGCCTCCTACCGTCCGTCCAGCGTTGTTCGTTGCATATGGAACGACCATACATACACTTTAGGCTACTGTCGCGAATATCTGCCTCATATTCACAGGCGAACCAATACGCTGTGTTGGATTTGGGGCTGAGAGTGAACGTGAAGATGTGCTTTCAGATATACGGAATCCCATGTTAGTGGGCATGTCATCCTCACAATCTCTCAAGTACGTGAAACCTAAACATGAACAGCGCAGACTCCGCAGAGTGAGTCCCGCCTCGGACACCTCCAGTGTACATGTCATCTATCATTATCATCCGATGTTCTAGTCCTCCAGGGCAGGCTCAGCACACCGCTCTCGCTGTTCTAGGCAGCATGAAAGCAGGATGTCTTGATTCTTCAACCTTGTAAATGAGCGCATATCTACCACGAAGCTGTGAGTCATAGGCTAGGCCACATGCACGGCTTCTGCATAGCCTGGGCTCGAACAACGCGTCCGCGATCTGATGCTCTTGGGTGCATCGTGTGAGAGCGAAACTTTGTTCGTGCGGCGCTCATCCACATACGATTCCGCCTTTTTGGTCGAGTGACGAGCGGGATAAAAAGAGCATTCATACGTACCGCACACCAAACACTGAAGAGAGACATACATCGGCAGGTCGTGAAGCGTTGTGATGTCCGAGTCAGCGCATGGGCGACAACTTGGAGGGCACTCACCTTTGGGAACCTTGCTTGCTCCGTCGTGCAACTGGCACGTGTGATAGGCCAGGCGTCCGTCTACCAGGTGCCTGCGCACCGAAGGCATTTGAGTTTGAGATGAGACGCTAAGGGCAGTGTGTGCGATACTCGTCTGGACTTGAGACTTATAATATCTCGCCTGGTCTTCCTCAGGAGCCCGCCTTCGCACACTTTGCGCGCTCACTGCTTCCACTCGCTCTATGCTCTACCAATCCACACGCGTCCGTCATGGCATGCACACCAGCCGTCTTCCAATCGAGATATGTGAGCATGTGATCGATGCATGCTACCACGACCCAGACGAATACGATTGGCTACATCGAACGTCCTATCGAACTTGGTGCCAGACAGCCGTCGTCTGCTACGATTGGCTCCCTCGCTCTCAGCTCAATCTCTTCCACAACATCGAGATCCTTTCGGCGTCCCAGCTCGACCTCCTGTTACGGACACTCTCCGACACACCAAACCTGGCCGACCTCGTTTCTGGAGTTAAAATTGCTTCGTTCAAAAGCGAGTATATGGGGTTTCCTCGGTTGCTCAATCCCCAACTGCTCAGGAATTGTATCCGTGTCGACCTCTTTGGCATTCCGTGGCAGGTGTTCCCCTCCCGATATGCCGATCGCATCCTATACCCATGGCGCAATCGGGGCCTCACCCACTTTTCAATGGAGCTCGAGCAGGGCTGTTGTGCTTCTGTTCTTCGCTTTTTGTACACTCTTCCACGGCTGCAGAAGCTTACGCTGATGGCCTGGAGAGAAACTGTTCATATCCCAGAAAATGTTCTCGCTATATTGCATGACGAGCCATGCCCTTTCCCCAATCTGAGAACACTTGAACTATGGGTGTGTCGCATCATTTCCAATCGCAATACCATGCAAAGAAGTTGTTGATATATGCGCTAGGGTTGGACAACAAACATGACGTTTCCGCCGCTCCTATTTCCAGACTCTATCACACACCTGACATTGCATGTGGAACGCGGTATCTCAGGTAAACTATAAACGAATCTCGGTTGTCACCATCTGAGACTGCAAGTAGGGACTAATATGGGCCTTCTTCAGTCGCTTGGGCAGCTGCAGCACTTGCATGTCACATGCGACGTGTCATATGGGGATCCGCCTGAGGCTGCGACCGAGTCCGAGGCCTGGCGCATCCAACCGCTTCTCACTTTCCTCGGCTCTCTTCCCGCACGGCTCAGCGCACGTCTCCCAGAAATCACCATCACAGTCTTTCCCCGGTGGCTTCCGGATGACAGAGGTGATGCATATGACGTCAACAGGGACTGCTTCTTGGACGATGTCCTTGGTGGCAGAGAGTTGACAGACACTCTCCGCGCATTTTCAGCACTCCGTCTTCTTTCTGTGGAAATCTGCGAGAATGACCTGTCACAGTACGATGAGGAGTGGTGGAGGGCGGAGATAGCAAGCCGCTTGCACCTCCACTTGCGTGCTGCGATCCATGTCACACTATTCGATGAACGAGGTGTGCATTTCTGTTTTGTCCTTCGCTGACCCTTTACACTCACCTTCCATCGCAGCTTGGGACCTTCTCTGGTGTACACACACTGATCTTTCCAAGGCTCTCGGTCGGGACGGTGGGAAAGACGAGGCTTCACCAACTGATAACGCGCTTCTATCCGACAATGTCCACAATGCAGGCAACGACAACGGAGACCAATCGAACCCGGGGGCAGAGAACATCCCGCTTCCTCCCTCGCGTTCCCAGTCTCCTAGCCCCGCTGTACCCTCGCTCCCATCTTCTCCAAGTACTCCGTCGTAATCTCGGTCCTCCGGTCAAAATGGTATGTCCGTCGTTGTCGCAGCTGACTAGTTCTCACCCCAGTTGAGGTTCGGAGCTAGCATTTCCTACACATTCTCTCCTTTCATTGATGGTGCTCCGAAGCTCTGCGATCACCTTCAAGTTTCGTTCCCTGTATGCTCAGCCTTTCCGATGGCCTCCAGACTTCTCTCAGTTACACCTCACGTCTCTTTGTGCCATCCATGTACGATGTACGTGTTTGCTCGACGTACGGTATCCGTCTTGATATCCCATCGTCCCTTCCCTTGCTATGATGTCTGTCGATCGTCATGTTATGTTACATATCCTCTTCTTCCTTCGCTTCTTTGTGTCCATACTCCCCGAACTCGTACCGATGTTTGCATTCCTCGTATCCCTCCTGTATATCTTACTTCGCACCATTCGTTCTATGTCTGATACATATGATAGAATAACCACTGCGAGAATGAACCATCTTGCGATCCGTCAATTCTACCTCGTCTGAATGGCGTTTCATTTGTCTGAAGCCTCTGACTACTACAAACACTGACATCATAAAGATGCCGACCAGATACGCACTATGGAGAAGGTGTAGTGAGAGGGATGTGCAATTGCGAGGGCTTTGGAGCTGCGAGTGAAGACGGGACTGTTGCGTGCACGTCCAGCCCAGTGGATGTATCGTCGGCGATGCTACTCAGTTCCAGAGTCCAAATCCAAGACTCGACGAAGGAGGAGTTGAGCGACGCCGACAACACTCCGATATTGCCGGTCCGACGCAGTAGGAGAATGGAATCGCCGTCGCTGTGTATCAGGAACGCAGGGCTGCGAAAGACAAGCGGGAGCACTGCGACCAAGGGGACAGAGCAAGAAGAGAACCCAGCCGGTCTGCGATGCGAGCCCAAGCCTTCGGGAGATAACAGCCCGACAGTGAGTGGGAGTGGGAAACCCGGCCAGTCCGGAGGCTTGAGGCGAACCTTCGGTCCCGCAGCGCTTGAAGCTTTCGACGCGGCTACGACAATCTCCCTAAGGTACCTCCAAGTCGTACGCTAGCTGTACACGTATCACACAGCACTCGAGAGGGCTCCAGCAGCATGTCCTGTAGTGGCGTCTAGATTCGGAGAGGGACTCGGTGTTGGCGCGTAGCCAGCTCGGTGGACTGAGTCGACACAAATACACGACCTCCGGGTCCACAACTACCCTCCAGCTTGACCCCTACCCGGTACGTCGTTCTTGCGGCCTGCGTCCGGCGCGAGGTCCCCGGGGTGCCAGACGGTCGTCTCAACTTACAGCAACGCGATCCGCCGACACTAAGTGGAGTGCGGAACAAAGCGAGCGCTGTGCGCACAGGTAGATATTGAAGTTGTTGTCAGTGTTACGAGCGGCACATCACATTGTGGTGCGTACTGGCCTCATCGGTCTGCGTCTGTTGTATCAGATGGAACGGCTATGGTGTCTGGGACGTTCTTCGCGGGCTGCATCCTGATGGGATTGCTGTTCTCCTTCTGCTGTCTTGCGGTTTCACCCTGGGATACGTCTGATCCTCGAGCGAGTTGATGTTGCAGCAGCCAATGGAGCAGACGGTAGAGCATGAAGAAACAATCGAGCCCTCGAGCGGTGGACGGTTCCAGGTTGGAGGGGAGCGTTGGGTGCGAGTCGTACTCGGAGCGGCCCGACGCGAGACGGTATGTGCTTACTTGCAGTAGCGGCCTTGATCTAACTCATTCTATACTTTGCCGCGGCCTGGAGGGGGAGGATGAGGGGAGGAGACGAGGAGACAGGAAAGATAGCCATGTCCAGAAGCACTAGTGTGCACCTGACTCAAACTCGTCTCTGCGACCCACTCTGTCCTTGTCGCACCTTAGTGCTCCTCGTCCTTGTGTCGCGTTTCATATTGCACTGACATGATTGCGCTGCTAGATCGGTGATCCGAGTGAATAGTTGAAGGGAGACGAGACTAGGAATGAGACACGGATACGGCAAATGGGTCTGCTGTGTGGTACGTACCTGTGACATGACTTCTTGCTCTCCTCTCCACCCGTCGCGCTCTCCTCACTTGCAAAAGCGGGGTTCGCTTGCTCTAGTCCTTCCTGTATGGTGTTCGCTGTATGAGGAGTGAGGACGGTATCTCGTCGGCTCGCAGTTCTGGCTGCAGATTTGGCAGTGCAAGCCGCGGCGGGAAAAGGCGTGATGTGGCACGTAAGAGCGCATATGCGTGCTCAGCTGTGTCAGTACTGCATGTCTGCAGTCGAGGTGTCTTGAGAGGTGTATACCACACCGGGCCAACACGGAGATCGCAGGATGGGACGAGCAGCGTAGCCGTCACACGGTCTCTGTGTCTGGTATATGACAGAGTTTACGAGAGGTTATAGTGATGATGGCGCGGGGTAATCAAGACGCAGTGTGGAGGAAGTACAAGAGATGAGAGATGTTGACGTACGGGCAAACCAGGAGTCGTCAGTGCACGTCTACGATCCCGCTCATGTGTGTGCAGCGGGCCAGTCGTTCTTGGGAGTAATCGAAAAATGTGCCACGAGGGGCAGGCAGATGGACGGACCAGCAGGGAGGACAAAAGCCCCGCCGCGTGGTGTCGTAGCGGAGAGGGTGTCGCGCAGAACCGCCTGTTGCCGAACTATCTGAACCTGAAGAGACGGCCGTGGAAGGGTAGCATAAGACACTGAGCATAACTTGAAGTAGGAAGTTCACTATTTGAGCTTGAGTTCTTGACAGCCGCCCGGGAAACTGTCGGCCCGTTGACCCGGCAAGTAGTCTGAGTGAGTGCTTGAGCACCGAGAGCGCCCACTGCCAGCTACCACAAGTTAGCTCAGTAACTCGGCACTGCTCGACGACCCGCTTGCTTGCTGTCTGACCTCCGCCATCATTCATCTCTCGCTCAAGGAGGACACCCAAGAGGTCGCATGTGCAGTGACTCGGTCTGCGGGACGTCGCACGCGGGGTAGTGGACATCCTATATGTTGCTTCCAGCCAGGTGAGACTGTGCGTAGTCCCTCAGTCATAGTCTCGCCGTCTCCTCCCCTTCACAAAGTGTGCGCACAAACTACCTCCCTCGCCTTCGTGGTCCAGAGGAGGATTTCCGTCACTGGTTCATCGTCTTAGTCGCACACAGTGTTACCTCTTCCCTCCGGCTCGAACAGAAAGACGTGAATTGGCTGGCAGGCATAGGGCAGTAGCAGCGCACATATCGAGTGTCGTCTGTGGTCCATTCACTTTACTCCCCATCGTTGTGAGTGCCCCTCTCGATTTGTCATGTACCGTATGCTGCACAGCTAGCATATAATCACACAACCCTTGAGGGACATTAGACGACTAAATAGTGTCGGCGCCGAGTTCAGAATGCTGAGAGAGCTTCCAATTGCTCACGATGTCCGCTCTCGAGAACAGTTCATACTTGTAACAATATCGCTCCCGTCTTACACAGAAATAATTAGGAACGAAGGTAGTCTCGCGCGATCAGGCTGCAGGATATCTCTTCCAACCTCATACTGGTCGCGAGAGCATGGTAGTCGACTTCCTGGCCGAGCGCGCTGTGCGCCATCAGCGGCGTCTTCTCCATCAACTAGGACATCCCCTACACTGACAGGCAAGTCTCTGGCGAGAGCGCAGACAGAGATGACGTGCTGACGTGCGCATCGCGCGGTGGACAGGCGGGTAGACTGGCTGGGCACGCTGCTGCTCGTCACTGCAGGGCTGACGTGTGTTGTGTTCGTGCTGAGCGACGGCAGACTCGCGTGCCTGCAAAGTCTGTGACATTCATCGTTGATGCTGACACTCGCGCTCTGCAGATATCATTACGCTACTCATCGTCTGAGTCGTTTTAGCCGTCCTCTTCGTCCTTTTGGAACGCATCCTCACTCACTAACGTTCACTCAAGTCCGGATCCGGACGATGCATCTCGCCAGTGGTGGTGGACGCCCCAGGCTGGGCTCATGCCGGTATCAATCTGGATGCGGGCAAGGGGCAAGCTCGCAGCGATGCTCAATATCGTGTTCTTCGAGTGGTGCTCGCTCAACTCGATCACGTTTTGGATCCAGGTATGTGTCATTGGCATGTCGAGTGCTTGTGCGGTGTTGCCCACTCGCCGTGCTCTAGCTGTACTACCAAGACTACCAAGGGCTTGAGCCCGATCCTAAAGATGGTGCAGCCCCTGCCCATGTTCGTCGTCGGCGAGCTGCGCATTGTGGTCATCGTGCTCCTACTTGGGCACGTCAATGTCATGACATCATCGGCCCGAACTCTACCTGATACCCTCCACCCACATCCCGTCCGAAACCCTCAGCCACGCTACACCTGCGCCTTTCCAACAGCGATCGGGACGCTGAACTTTACGGCAGCTGCAAACGTGCTATTTGCAGTCATCGTACCCTCGGCCTCCTACTGGGCCTTTAGCCGCCGCTCTCATCTCCGTCTTCGGCGCCGACTTTATCTTCTCCACCATGCTCTTGGTCGCCAAAGTCTGCCTCCTGCATGAGCAGTCTGTCGGCGGCGTGCTCTTCGAGACCCTCACCCAGCGGCACTGTGCTCGGGCTCACAATCTCCACCATCGTGTACGACATGACACTCGCCGCATGTCCTCCGCGTTTTCTCGACAAGACCCTCGACCTGAACGCTGGCGGTCATGTCCTCTTCCTTACACCTCACAGTCTATGCTACTTCGATCTGCACAGCGATGATGTGCATTGATCTGTCGGGGCGCGCTTTTCGATCCTCTCGTTTTGCTCTCTACTTCCTCTCTGACTCCCAGACTCCCAGTCTGGTACGACCCGTGCTCCTTTGCTTCCCGCCTCTCTCTGTCTTACCGCACTCCTCAGGCTCCATTCCAGTGTGCAAGTACGAGATCGCGCTCCCAACGATACGCTGTGTGTCCATCTGATGTTGACTTTTCACACCTGCAATCTGTGTCCGGGGGCATGTACATAGATACACGTCGGCGTGGAACAACGGACTGCTACCCGAGCACAGGATGCGACTCCCACGATACCCAGATTCAGTTCGCTACGGTCTTCGAGCTTCTCCAGTATCCTCTTGCCTCCTACCGTCCGTCCAGTGCTGTTCGTTGCATATGGAATAACTTGAATCATACAGTTTGCACCTTAGGCTACTGTCGTGATCATTTGCGTTATATGCAAGGGTGCATTCATTCGTTGTGTTCGATATGGGGCCGAGAGTGAACTTGAAGATTCGCTTTCAGATATCTGGATTCCCATTTTAGTGCACATGTCATCCTCACGATGTCTCTCAAGTACGCGAAACCTAAACATGAACAGCGCAGACTCCGCAGAGTGAGTCTCGCCTCGGACACCTCCAGTGTACATGTCATCTATCATCCGATGTTCTAGTCCTCCAGGGCAGGCTCAGCACACCGCTCTCGCTGTTCTATGCAGCATGGAAGCAATATGTCTTGATTCTTCAACCTTGGAGATGACCGCGTATCTACCACGAAGCTGTGAGTAATAAACTAGGAACCACATGCACGGCTTCTACATAACCTGGGCTCGAACAACGTGTCCGCAATCTGGTGCTCTTGGGTGCATCGTGCGACAGCGAAGCGTTGTTCATGTGGCACCCATCTACATACAATCTTCGGTCGAAAGATGGGCGGGATAAAAATAAAATTGATATGTATCGGACACCAAACACTGGACAGTGCGAGATAGACATCGGTAGGCCTTGAAGCCTGGTGATCAGTGTAATGTCCGAGTCAGCACATGGGCGACAACAGTCGGCGGTCGGCTTTGGAAATATTCTTGCTTACTCTCTGTTCGCCGTCGTGCGACTGGCAGGCCAGGCGTCCGTCTACAAGGTGCCTGTGCACCGAAGGCATTTGAGTTTGAGATGAGATGCCAAGGGCAGTGCGTGCGATACTCGTCTGGACTTCAGACTTATAATATCTCGCCTGTTCTTCCTCAGGAGCCCGCCTTCGTACACTTTGCCCGCTCACTGCTTCCATTCACTCTATGCTCTACCAATCCACACCCCTCCGCCACGGCATGGACACCAGCCATCTTCCAATCGAAATATGTGAGCATGTGATCGATGCATGCTACGAGGACCCGGACAAGTATTGGCTACATGGAACGTCCTATCAAACTTGGTGCCAGACAGCCGTCGTCTGCTACGATTGGCTCCCTCGCTCTCAGCTCAGCCTCTGCTGCGACATCGAAATCTGTTCGGTGTCCCAGCTCGACCTCGTTTTACGGACGCTCTCCGACGCACTACACCTGGCCGACCTCGTTTTTGGAGTGAAAATTACTCCGGTCAAACGTGTGTATATGGGGCTTCCTCGGTTGCTCAACCCCCAACTGCTCAGGAATTGTATCCGTGTCGACCTCTTTGAGATTCCGTGGGAGGTGTTCCCCTCCCGATATGCCGATCGCATCCTATACCCATGGCGCAATCGGGGCCTCACCCACTTTTCAATGGAGCTCGAGCAGGGCAGCTGTGCTTCCATTCTTCGCCTCCTGTACACTCTTCCACGGCTGCAGATGCTTACGCTGACCGTCCGGAGAGAAACGGTTCATATCCCAGAAAATGTTCTCGCTATCCTGCGTGATCAACCGTGTCCTTTCCCCAATCTGAGAACACTTGAACTATGGGTGTGTCGCATCATTTCCAATCGCAATACCACGCAAAGGAGTTGATATATGCGCTAGGGTGGGACTGCAAACATGACGTTTCCGCCGCTCCTATTTCCAGACTCTATCACAGACCTGTCATTGGATGTGGAAGACGGTATCTCAGGTAAGACATAGGAGAAACTGAGTTGTCACCAACTGAGAGCGCATATAGCGACTACTATGGGCCTTCTTCAGTCACTTCGGCAGCTGCAGCACTTGCAAGTCACATGCAGCATGTCACATGGGGATCCGCCTGAGATTGCGACGGAATCCGAAGCCTGGCGGATCCAGCCGCTTCTCACTTTCCTCGGCTCTCTTCCCGCACCGCTCAGCGCACGTCTCCCAGAACTCACTATCAGATTCGATCCCTGGGTGCTTCCGGATGACAGAGGTGAAGCATATTACATCAACAGGGAGTGCATCTTGGACAACGTCCTTGGTTGCAGAGAGTCGACAGACACCCTCCGCCCATTTTCGGCCCTTCGTCTTCTTTCTGTCACAATCTACGAGAACGACCGGTCACAGCACGGTGAGAAGTGGTGGAGAGCAGAGATAGCAAGCCGCTTGCACGTCCACCTGCGCGCTGTGATTGATGTCATACTATTCGATGAACGAGGTGTGCATTTCTGTTCTGTCCTTCGCTGACCTTTACACTCACCTTCCGTCGCAGCTTGGGACCTTCTCTGGTGTACACACACTGATCTTTCCAAGGCTCTCGGTCGGGACGGTGGGAAAGACGAGGCTTCACCAACTGATATCGCGCTTCTATCCGACAATGACCACAGTGCAGGCAAGGACAACGGAGACCAATCGAACCCGGGGGCAGAGAACATCCCGCTTCCTCCATCGCGTTCCCAGTCTCCTAGCCCCGCTGCACCCTCGCTCTCATCTACTCTGAGTACTCCATCGTAATCTAGTTCGCCGCTAGGTCCTCCGGTCAAAATGGTATGTGCGTCGTTGTCGCAGCTGACTAGTTCTCACCCCGGTTGTCTAGGTTCAGAGCCAGCATTGCCCGCCCAAGCACAATCCACCCGTTGCATAGTTTACAGTCAACCCAATTTCAGATTGATGCTTCACTCCATCCCACAGTCTCCCATTCCGTTGATGGGGCTCCGAGGTTCTGCAGTCACCTTCCTTCCACATATCTTCAGGTTCTTCGATGGCCTCCAGACTTCCCTCAGTTACACCTCACGTCTCTTTGTGCCATACATGTACGATGTACGTGTTTCCTCGACATACGGTGTCCGCCTTGAAATCCTATCTTGTATGTCCCTTACCTTGCTATGATGTCTGTCGATAGCCATGTTATGTTACATGTCCTCTTCTTGCTTTGCTTCTCTCTGTCCATACTCCCCAGGACTCGTACCGATGTTTACATTGCTCGTATCTCTCCCGTATATATTGCTTAGCACTCATGCCATGTCTGATACAATTGATAGAATCACTCCTGTGAGAACCATCTGGCAATCCGACGGTCCTACCTCGTCTGAATGGCATTTCATTTGTGTGCAGCCTCCGATTACTACGAACACTACTATCATAAAGATTACGACCACCCTCTACATACGCACTATGGAGAAGATGTAGTGAGAGGGGTGTGCAAGTGAGAGGCGCATGTGAACACATACCTGACTCGCCATATGCGAAGTTGAAAGTGAGCTATCAAGGCGAGGGACCAGCTGGACACGTCTGCAGTGCGTGGTGTCGAAATACGGGAAAGGATATAACACATTGGAAGGTGAAGGCTGAGCTGCGAGGACAGAGCGTGAAGACAGGATTGTTGCGTGCACATCCACCTGGATGTATCGTCGGCGATACTACCCAGGTTCAGGGTCCAGATCCACGAGACGAAGGAGATGAGCGACGTCGACATTACTCCGATACTGCCCGTCTGATGAGGTAGGAGAATGGAGTCGCCGTCACTGTGTATCGGGAACGAAAAAGTGGGAACGACAAGCGAGGGCGAGGCGACAAAGGGGACAGTGAGAGAAGAAACCCATACGCACTTCAGTCCACACGGCGAGTCTTCGAGGGAGCAGCCTGACAGTGAGAGGACAACTGGAACGCGGCCAGTCCGCAGGCTTGAGGCAAGCCTTCGTGCTTGAACTTTTTGACACGGCCACGGCAGCGTCCCTAACGGACATCCGGATCGTACGCTGCCTGCACGCGAAGGTCCAACACAGATAACTGAACTGTACACCGATCAGCCAGATACGGTCGCCGTCGACGGTATCCCACTTGCCGAAGCCGCCCTGCAGACCGCTGACGAGGCCAGAAGCCCATGAGCAGGGTACCGGCAAGGAGCATGGGATGATGACCCCAACGGTCGATGTGGATAATCGCGGGAATGGTGAGCGCGACATTGAGGAAGAATTGGACGGATGACACGATGAGGTTACCGCAGCAAGCAGAAAGACCAGCGCCCTGGAAGACGTAGACAATGTAGAACCTGTGCGCGCGAGGTGAGATGCGAGCAGACGGCAGTAAGTTATGGCCAGAAGACGTACACCATGATGAACGCTGCGGCCACATTTGGAGCGAAGCACCCAGAGTGACACGACGGAAGATACCGGGGCCGAAGAGGTCGAGGTAGGACTTGGCGCCCTCAGTATGTTCGAAGTGGACGTGCTCCTTGATCTCGTGCTGACTGTCAGATTGACACTGAAGGCATGTTCGCCAAAATCATTCATCAAGCCTACTTGCTCTGTGGTGATAATGTCCATCAAGTCGGAGCACACTACGCTTGTTATCACGTCCGATGGTCCTGTTCAGGATTGTGATGAACCACACGCACAGGCTCCACAAGATCATTGAGAGGAAATGCAAAAACAAGAACGGACTTGAACTTGGAGGGAGGGACAGCCGTCTTTGGCCCTGGACGTAGGCTTCTAGTTCCTAAATGATGGGTATGATGGTGAACCAGGTGCCGCCAACGTTCAATATCCTCCATCGTTCCAACCCCGAGTTTGGATGTCAGTGGCTACTCGCCGACATCGATGAACCCGTACTGCTACCTCCTATATGTCAACGGCATCGCCTCAATGCGAACCCAATCATTACCCAACTCATGCTCATGCAATAGTTTGGGAGGGCGACGACCACATCTCCTTGCATGAGAGCAACTCCGCAGAGGTCGAATCGGTATTCCCCCCCAATCTATGGTCATCCAAGACATGACCGGTTCACATGTTGCGGCATACCTCTCGACGGGTCAGGAATGTATCAGGGGCTGAGAGTCAGACCCGAGTGGCGGATGACCCGTTCTAAACCCCTCGAGCGCTTCACATCCCACATCACCTTCAATCGATCTACAGTCGAATTCAGAACAATGCTATAAGCCTTCGACCATCCGAGCGGTCTTGATCACCATGATCCCACCACCGAACGGATGCCCCATCATCATTAGTTGTGAACACAACTGCACATGTCCAGAAAGCCGTTCTTCCCGATATACACGACATTGAACCCTGAATATGCGCCTCCGAATAAGGACATCCTATGGCTCCTATTGAAGATTACGGTACACCCACAAACGTATATAAGGACTCCCTCGAGACCGAGGCCAGCACCATCGCACCATACTCTGTAACAAACTGCGTTACGTACCTCAATACATCATCCACCCACTCCGCACCTACCTCCACCCTCACCGTCCACCCCCGCATATCATCATGTCCTTGACATCCGTTCGCCGCCACACCGAGAGCGCCGCTGAGCAACCTACCGTCTTCCTCTTCACCGATCTCACAACCGATAAGCCATCTTCAACATTCATCTTCGCCGATTTCACAACCGCCAAATGGAGGCGTTACAAATCCCGCATGCACATGCGTCGGGCCGCCGCAAACCGCCCGCCCACATCGTTCGACCGCACGCAGCACACACACACTGGCACACGCACCACACCAAACGCCGCGTCGACCAAAGTGGGCCCGCAGCTGATTCACGAAACGTTGGGCATCCGGCGCCCGGATCCCTGCATAGCCCAATGCAAGATGCTCTATCGAAGCGCACTGTCCATCGTGCACGCCGTCGTCTTCGCGCTGGACAGGACACTCGGCGGTCGACCCGGATGGATCATTGTCAACGCCTGCATCTTCGCGATGGTGTGGATTTCGACGTCCGCACTCTAAGCCTCTGAGTCTTAGTCGGTAGCGGACTAGGTGGCTGACATGGAGCGATCGATCACCGCCCGGTTCATCCGCACCGACATCGCAACGGTAGCCACGGCGTACCCAGAACTCCATCACCGCGCCGTTTGAATGGACTCCGAGGAGCTTGCAGTAGCAGATTGGGCGCCACAGAAAGAGCTGTAAGACTAGCTACCTGGACGTTTATAGTCATCGACGGAGACCTTAGCTCGGTCACTTTGTCATATAAGATATATCTCTCAACCACGCATTATTGAGAACTCACTTACCATGTGTTTGATAAGTGCGTCCACAGTTGTAGAATCCGGCAGAAACCTGCTGCAGTATTGTGAATTGCAACTGGCGCGATCCTTGTGCTTCGTGACAGAACATACGTGGTGGTAAGCAGACGGTAAATTGAGGGAAATCCTCAATAGCCGCCCAGGAATCTGCCGGCCCGTTGATCCGACCCGACACCTGACAGCGACTGGAAGCGCACGTCGCCGTTAGTGCTCCAGTGAGCGACTCGGCACTACTGACCTTGCTTCTCCTCTGCGCTCAAGGATTCGGAGGACATGGTTAGCGAATACTGCCTGTGATAGTTGCGGTGATCGTTCAAGAGGGCCAAAGGCGTTTGAATTTGAGATGAGACGCCAGGGCGGTGCTCTTTAGTGCGATACTTATCGCGCCTGGGCTTGTTCTTCCTTCGCACTTCGCTCGTTCACTCCTGCCACTTTCTCGATGCTAAACCTATCCACCCACCTCCGCCATGGCATGCACAACAGCCGTCTTCCAATCGAGATATGTGAGCATGTGATCGATGCATGCTACCAGGACTCGGACGAGTGTGTGCTACATGGAGCGTCCTATCAAACTTGGTGCCAGACAGCCGTCGTCTGCTACAATTGGCTCCCGCGCACTCAGCTCAACCTCTTCCGCGACATCGAGATTACGTCGGCGTCCCCACTCGACCTCATTTTACGCACACTCTCCGACGCACCACACCTCACCGACCTCGTTTCTGGAGTTAAGATTGCTCCGCTCAAAGGCGAATATATTTCGTTTCCTCGGTTGCTCGATCCCCAACTGCTCAGGAATTGTATCCGTGTGGACCTCTATCACATTCCGTGGCAGGCGTTCCCCTCTCGATATGCCGATCGCATCCTATACCCATGGCGCAATCGGGGCCTCACCCACTTTCGCATCCAGCTCGAGCAGGGCTGCTGTGCTTCTGTTCTTCGCTTCCTGTACACCCTTCCACGCCTGCAGGAGCTTACGATCGGCGCTTCAAGGGAAACTGAATGTTCTCGGCATACTGCATGACCAGCCGTGTCCTTTCCCCAATCTGAGAAGACTTGTCTTATGGGTGTGTCCCATTATTGCATAGTATGATAATATGCAATGGAACTGATATATGCGCTAGAATTGGGCTGCAAACATGATGTTTCCGCCGCTCCTGTTTCCAGACTCTATCACACACCTGGAATTGGATGCGGAACAGAGTTCAGGTAAGCTACAGAAGAAGCCCAGTTGTCACCAACTGAGATCGCATATAGGGACTACTATGGGCCTTCTTCGCTCACTTCGACAGCTACAGCATTTGGAGGTCCTGTGTGCCATGCCATATGCACATCACACAATGAAGTCCGAGGCCTGGCGCATACAGCGCCTTCTCACTTTCCTCAGCTCTCTTCCAGCACGACTCAGGGCAGGTCTCACACAACTCACCATCGAATTCGATCCTCGGGTGCTTCCGGATGACAAAGGATTCACATACGCCATCAACAGGGACTGCTTCTTGGACAACGTCCTTGGTTGCAGAGAGTTGACAGAGACTCTCCGCGCGTTTTCGGCACTCCGTCTCATTCAGTTCAGATTCTACGAGAATGACCTCTCTCAGTATGACGACAAGTGGTGGAGGGCAGAAACAGCAACCCGTTTGCAGGTCCACCTGCGCACTGTGATCGATGTTACACCATGGGTTACTAGACAAAGTGTGCATTTCTGTTCTGCCCTTCGCTGAAACATTAGTGGTTGTCACATTATCCTTCCATCGCAGACTCGGACCTTCTCTGGTGCACAAAGACGGAGGTTGACAAGGCTCTCGGGTGGGACGATGGGGAGCCTAAGGACGAGACTTCATTAACTGATAACGAGGTTCTATCCGAGAATGATGACAATGCACAACGCAAGGACGATGAAAACAATTGGAGCATGGGGGCGGAGAGTATTGCGCTTCCTCCCTCACGTTCTCAGTCTCCTAGCCCCGCTGCATCCCCGCGCCCATCTACTTCCGAGTAAGTTGGGTTGCCGCTAGGTCCTCTGGTCGAAATGGTAAGTGCGTCGCCTTTGCAGCTGACTAGTTCTCACCCAAGTGGTCTAGGTTCGGAGCCAGCATATCCTGCTGTTACATATTTTACAACCAACTCGACTGCAGATCGACTGTTTGTTTCCTCCTGCATTTTGCCCCTGTCTCCCGTTCCATCGATGCGGCTCCAAGGTTCCGCGACCACCATCCGTGTATGCTCAGGCTTTCCCATGACCTCCTGACTTCTCTGCTCATAGCTCACGTCTCTTTGTGCTAGCCATGTACGATACTTATACGTCTTTGATTGATGTACAGTGTCCGTTCTGATATCCTGCCTTATATGTCCCTCCCTTACCTTCCTACAGTGTCTGTCGATCGCCGTGTTGTGTTACATATCCTCTTCTTCTTCGCCTTTCGCTCCCCTTTCTCCATACTCCCCCGGATTCATATTGATGTCTGCATTCAAGTTGCCCGTATCTGTTCTGTAGATATTACTTATTGAACGGATCCGGGAGGCGATGGCCACACCTCCTTGCATGAGAGCAACTCCGAGGTAATTCCTCCATTGTCATCCATGACAGGAGTCGTCGGCGGTTCACAATAGTGCCGCTATACGTCTCGCGGGGTCTGGACATCAGGGGCTCGGACGGCCGGATGACCATGCATTATAAATCAGACTTCATCGTCGCGCAGGCGCGATTTCACATCATAGTACACCACCTGCTATCAAGATGTAGGCTGCTACGGACCCCACACAGTCGTAATCACAACCGTGCCGAACGTAATTTTTAACCATCCGAGTGGTCTCGATCACTATGGTCCCAACACCCAACGAAATCGCTATTATAACCACATATGGGAAGCCGCTCTTCAATACCGGATACGCATATAAGTGTCTCTTATGATTCCTAGTAAAGGGTCACGGACTTCGCAAAGAAATCCGTCCCAGAATACTTCCGCCCCACAAATGTATATAGGGATGCTCTCGAGCACCGTGTTCAACACTAACACCCCGTCTCATCGTCAACAGCTAGTCTGTAGTACTCTATCCATACAACGTCCACTCCGCACCTACCTCATCCCTCACCGTCCACCCCCGCACATCATCATGTCCTCTTTGACCGCCGTTCGCCGCCACACCGAGAGCGCGGCTGAGCAACCTACCGTCTTCCTCTTCACCGATCTCACAACCGATAAGCCATCTTCAACATTCATCTTCGCCGATTTCACAACCGCCAAATGGAGGCGCTACAAATCCCGCATGCACATGCGTCGGGCCGCCGCAAACCGCCCGCCCACATCGTTCGACCGCACGCAGCAGACACACACTGGCACACGCACCTCACCGAAGGCCGCGTCGACCAAAGTGGGCCCGCAGCTGATCCACGAGATGTTGGGCATCCGGCGCCCGGACCCCTGCATCGCCCAATGCAAGATGCTCTATCGAAGCGCAGTGTCCATCGTGAACGCCATCACTGGCATGTTCGCGCTGGACAGGATGCTCGGTGGTCAACCTACCTGGAGCATCGTCACCGCCTGCATCTTCGCAATGGCGTCGATGACGACCCTGCCCCAAGGCTCGGGAGCAGACTGGGTGGCTGACATGCAGCGATCGGTACTCATGTTGATCGCCGCCTTCATCCTCGCCGACATCATCATGGTAGCTACGATGGGTCCAGAACTCCATCAGCGCGCCGTCCGAATGCATACCGAAGAGCTGGCAGTGGCGCGTTGGGCACCGCAGAAGGAGCTGGAGGGCTAACTGCCCGTGTACCCTAGTCATTGGCAGAGTACCTGGCACATTGTATAACTCGTCTGTCATATTAGATATTTCACCCAATCACGTATCATTGAATACTCTCTCACTGTGTGTGAGTGTGTCCACAGTTGCGCAACTAACCTTTGAACCCGCGATGAAGCCGCGCCTTGACGCAGTCGAGCTCATGGACATAAGTACCAACTTGAGTTCATGACGAAGTTCATGTTTCCGAGATCCCCCTCACACCCCCCAAACGCTCTCAAACTGAAACTCCACACTCCGAAATGTCAAAGTCCAGCGAGCCCCAAAGGCCTGTATTAATACAACTACTTGTACGGACGGACGGACGGACGGCAGACAAGCGTATGCGCAAGAGACCCAGAATGCGAGGTGGTGGTGTGTCGACACACAGGTGCCAGGGGGGGAGGGGGTCCATGACGGTAAAAGAAACATGACTACAATCAATGGCAATGCGTATTGCGTATATGCACGGGTGGAGGAGGGTTGCCCCAAAGAACTTCCAGTCCGGGTTAAACCGGAAAGAGGCCTGGAGAAATGCGAGAGAGAAGAGAGAGAGAGTGGTATCTGTATCTGGCTGGCTGGGAGGGAGGGGGTCACAAGCGTCACAAGCGTACTCGGAAGTGTCCGCGGGAGGCCGCGTCAAAAAGCGTGAGGAAAGGGATGCGCGCGCGATGCATGTACAATGCGTGGGTGCCAGGGGGAGCGTCGTGAAGTGCAAGGGTGAGCCTGAAGGGTGAGAATCGGGGAGGGAGCGAGGGAACGAGGGGACGAGGGGGAGCAGCGAGAGTGAGGGATGGCACAACATCATGTATGTATGAATGCAAGGAGGAAAGGAGGAGGGGGGGAGCGAGCGACCAGAAACCAAAAACCATCACCGCGGCAAAGTCGTATACGACGGCGGCCCATGCGTCGCATCACTGCTCGCTCCATCGCCCGCATCGAACGCGGACACATCCGTCACGCCCCGCGAGTGCCCGCCGTGCGCGGTATAGAACGTCGCGTCGCTCGCCTCCGCTTCGTGTCCGTGTCCGTGTCCTGCGTACCCGTCGTATGCGTATGCGTCTGCGTCTGTGTCTGCGTACGGGTTCGGCATCGGGTCGCCGAACGGATTGCTTTGATTTGGCGGGGACCGAGTCCGCGTGCTCGGTAGTGGCGGTGCGGATGGGGATGCAGGCTTGAAACCGCCCTGCGTTGGAGTTTGAGGAACAAACGCTCTCTGCGTTGGTGTCTGTGGCGCCGACGCCCGCCCTGGTCCAGGTGGTGGGCTCGCGAGTCTTGGGACTGTCGGGCCTTGTGAAGGGAGCGGTGGTGGTGGAGGTTGCTGCTGTTGCTGAGGACGACTCTGACTCTGAATTGGCGTTCGGGGTATTGATGGAGCCTGATACTGCGCCCCGCTGTTGTTGAACGCGTCGGGCGGGGGTGACCCGTATCCGCGCGGTGGAGCTTGGCGCTGGTACGAGACCCCCTGCCCTTGCGCTCCATGCAGCTGAGGCTGGCGACGCGGTTGGGACTTGGACTGCGACTGGGCCACGTACGCATTGTAGTCTGAGAATGGATTCGCGTCCTGCTTCTTGTTCCGCGGTGGGGACATGACGCGCTGCATGGGATTCTGCGAGGGTGGGGCGGGGTACGCGTATCCCGCGCCAGGAGGGAGGGCGTTGTTCGTTCGGCGCTCGCTCATCGGGTACCCGTCGCTCGAAGGCTGAGGTGGTTGGTGAGGGCGGTGCGGTTGGGGAGCGTAGACATTTGACTGGCCGTACTTCCTGCCTGTGAGGGGGATTTCTGTCTCAGACGAGGCAGGGTTGAATGACACGGAGGTCGTCGACTCCAGCACGGCTGGGTTTCCATACGGGAGTGCAGGCGCAGGTGCCAGGTTCATCTTCGCTTGACTGTTTGTGAAGTCAGATGTCAGCCACTGATTACGCTCATGTTGGGGATGTGGACGTACCGAGCTTTGCGGCGGTCGTAGATGACGTGAATCTTGACCTTGTTCATCTCGTTGTAGATGTACCACATCGCACCAATAGTGATGAGTGTCGTAGCCCCGAGCACGACGTCCTTGATAATGGTATCTGTCGTGCTCCCGCCGCCATCCTCCGACTGCTCCAGTGCTACTCCGAGGTAGACGGTAATGAACTGCTTCGGCAGAGACAGAATCGCAGCAAGGGAGAACACCCAAACCCCCATACCGCACGTCGAGAATACCGCCGTCGTAACTGTTCCGGAACCTCACATCAGCTTCTGGGAACGCTGATGATATCACAAACATTTGCTCACAGTGTCCTGGGATAGCACTCAAACGCGCTATGAGCGCGATCTTGAACCCACCCTCGCGGACGACGCGCGCGAGACATGCATACGAGATCTTCGTGCGCTCGAGCTTTGCGCCACGTGCAGCACAGCAGTACTTGAATGCGTAGTAGTTACCGAGCTCGCCGAGGAAGGTACCTGCTGCAACGATAGCAAAGCCAACTCCGAGGCCCCATACGAGCCCACAGAGAATCGCTACGACTTCGTGGCCGAATAGCTAAACAACCGATTCAGCAAAAGTCGCGGTACGACTGAGAGTGCGGACATACCGGCGGGAAAGAGATAACGAACAGGACGGCGATAGGTATTGTCCAGCCAAATGGCAAGCTACGTTGAAGATAATTAGTGCATTCCTCTTCACAATGGATGCGAAGCGACATGGATCATAGGAAATGAGGACAGTGGGAAATGGTCAAGTGACGAGGCTTACGGCACCACAAACGAGGACGCTGTGCAGGTTGCATAGATGGAATCATCAAAGTCTCGTCACCATTTCCTGTGCATGCAGCGGTGCATATGTGTGCGGTATGATGAACTGAGTGCGAGCCCCAGGACTTTGCGCATGATCTAGGGCGGCGCAAGAGGTGATGTACATATAAAGCGAATGCACAGGGATAACCGACGGGCATGTCAGCGAATAAGTATGCCTCACCGACCTACATGGGGTCAACAGACCGAGCCTGTACACCACCGCATCGTCCATCTCGGGTACCAGAGACGGCGCGGAGACTCGGGCAGATCCCGTGTAGCAACGCGACGGAGGAGTCGCGTAATAGAATGCATAAAGTACGCGGGAAGGTACAATAGGGCAAAGCACTTACTCATGCATCCAGTCCGCGGCAGGTCTTAGCCAGTGCACGATCGTCTTGTGGTATACGGTGAAGAGAACGACGCCGACCAAGCATACCACGAATGCGACATAGTACCCTGCATACAAGCGTTAGCAGCGCAAACATGACAGGACGGAGGCGACGCACATGCCCACTCCTTGCGGATCCAGTACCTCCACTTCATCATCGCCCCCCAGTCGAACACGCCTGACTTTGCGAGCTCCTTCGTCTCGCTAGGCGTAGGACTCGGGGTCCTCGTCACCGCGCGAACATCTACAGCGACCCTCCCGCGCTCGTTGAGGGTGCCGAACCCGCCTTCCTTGTTCCCGCCACCCTTGTCGTGTCCTTCGGAGGATTCGCTCTCGACGGACGCAGAGCTGTCGTCGTAGGTATTGTGTGGAGGATATGGGTGATTCGCCGCAGCGTATAGGGCGGCATAGTGAGCGTCGGAGGCCGGCTGATGGGGTGAATAGGTGGAATATGAGGAGGCCATGATTGATTGTGAGCTAAGTTACAGAGAGGAAGAGAGGAAGGTATCGCGTCGAACCAGGCCAGCCAGGTGGAGACCAAATAAGCAGCAGACCACGCGCTGAGCTCTCGTGGACGTGAGGGGTGGGGTAGAGAGAGAAAGAGTCGGGCTGGCGATGGTCGTTGGGAGGAACAGCCTTGGCATCCCGACGCTGCGCCAACGATGTTTCCCACGCCGCGCGTGCGCTCTTGAACCATCCGTTCGCCTGCTCCCTTCCTGCCTGCTCCTGCCCACCACACCTGACGTTATAGATCTCTACTTCTCTGTCTTCGCTATCGTTGCGGCTGCTACTCAAGTCTTTGGCTGGGCTCGGAGAACTATGTAAGAAGCTTCAATACTGCGAGTGCGACTGGTCCGCAGGCGGAGGCTTCTGCGCATGCCATCATAATATTAATAATGCTATACACGATGTCGATGAATGGCAGAACTATAGTTCGACGCCTCGGGCCTCTCGGCGCACCGAACGTCGCGTCTGGCAGAGTTGCATGTGCTGTGGCCTGCGGTGCAAAGAGGCTATCCTCTGTCTGACTTACATAGCCTAGAATCCACACCAGACCCGCACTGGGTGCGCTCGCCGTGACTAGTACTGTTACTAGTATAAGGGTTGTGGATGAACCTCAAACCAGTATTCTCTACCGTCTCCCGCCAACGCTCGCTCCATGGACCATTGCACCCTCCCGATCGAGCTCTGCGAACGAGTCATTGATGCACTCCACTGCCCTGGGGACGACGACACCCCGTATGCCTGGTGTCGATGGATGCGATTCATATCATATCCCGCGTGGCGCCGGACTTCCCTGGTCTGTTTCGCTTGGCTCCAGCGCAGCCGATTCAACTTTTTCTATGAAGTTCGTCTTGATAAACGTTTTCAGGTCGACCTTCTTCTGCGAACGCTTTCAAAAACTCCATCCCTCGCAGACCTAATCCTCGGGCTCACCATCGACCCATACCCAGAATCCTGGCGGGAGGCGTACGTACCCTTTGCTCACGCTCCTCTTGCTCGCCTCCTCAGCAATTGCGTCTCTTTGCGCCTGACCACGAGTCTCCGATGGTCCAACTACCCCCCTCAATACGCCGATCTCGCCTTCTGTCATTATCAAGGCAGAAATATCACTCATCTCTCAGTTTGCATCACTACAACGAACTGCGCGGCTGTTCTCCGCCTCATGCGCTCACTTCCCTTGCTGCGAGAACTCGTCTTGGATTCTACCCATCATACCGATTCCCAGCTCCACGGCCCCGAGGCGCTTTCTAAACAGCTGAAACGCCTACACAACTCGCGTAAGGCGTACTCTTTGGAAAGTCTGCGATCACTCAAACTCGGAGTATGTTTCTCTACTCGCATGTTGTGCTGGTAGACGCAACTTGCTGACGGGCTGTGGTAGAAATCCTTCGCTTCCCTGGATTTCCTACCCTCCATGTTTGGGGTCTCCATAACAGCCATGGTCCTTGGATGCTACCGCCGACGTCTCAGGTGTGTATTGCCAGGTTGACTGTATACCGTTGATGCAAATCTCAAAGTTGTTCAGATAGCACTTTGGAGTGCCTTCAAGCCTGTAGAGGACTCCGATATTTGCACATTCAGTGCCAACCATACAGGCCAGCATTTCCCATTTCCCAAGCGAGGACACAGGCACCTATCCTTGTCTTATCTGGGCCTGCTCTTCCCACGGGGACACAGTCCCCTATCTTGAAGTATGTCCTCTCCGGGTCTGCTCTTCACACTGTGGATATAGACATATCTGGATGTTCCCCTAACCCTGAGAATGTGCGCTGCGTTCTACATGATCTGTGTGGGCAAGAAATGTCGAATACTCTGGCGCTCTTTACTGCGCTGCACCACCTTCAAGTCAAGCTGGATGTGCAACAGACCTTTAACGGGACCGCAGAGGTCATTTGTCACCTCCCACCGGAGTCATTCCTCCGTACTGTCATATCAGTCATATCCTTGATACAGGTATGTGTCCAAGTTTCTACAACCATATTATGAATGAAAACTGACGTCTACTTCTATCTACGTTCCACAACACAGGAGGAATATGACTCAATGGGACCCCTAAGTCTGACTTTCGCTCTTGGCTGGCACACCCTTTGCCTCTCATCTCGCACATACTAACCTCTCCCTAATATCCGGGTCATGTCAGTCTAAAAGGATAGTACCCAAGGATTCCTGCGCACACCTTTCCCCGTGCCGTCCACACCGCTGCGAACCCTCACGTTCCCGCATTCCCGCGTTCCCGCGTCTCGCTTATGCTACTTCTCCTAGTCCCCTCTCGAACCCCTTCTCCTGCTACACGAACGCGGTCCCCTCTTCTCTCTTCGTCGACGCATAGCCGCCCTGTACAATATGACACTTCCACCAACGCGCTCCCAGGGCTCGCGTGGCATCTTTCTCCCGGAAAACTCGCATCCCATTGTTACCCATACTTCCCCGGCTTCTCTCCAGTGACCGACCTCGTCTAGCTATTGTCTCCTTCCATCCCCCTGTCTTGATGTACGCCGGGCATCAATACCCATCGTCTCATTGTGTTACTTCAGCTACCGTGCTTCGCTGCTTTGATCAGTGCTCGCTGATCCTGTCTTCCTATGACACCTGCCCATGCGTTCGTTGTGTCCTGCTTGCTCCACACATCTCCCTTCACGAACCCTTTGACTTCGTGCTCGCCAACTTGTCTCGCAGTGGTACATCCGAGTCGAGTCGAAGATCGACGCGCAGTACCCGAACGAACGGGACGTCGGGCGTGACAGACCTCTGTGCAGAAGCAGTACGAGCTCCTCAATCTCAATGCGAGTCGATACCAGCAGTATATTCACGGTATGCCATCTCATTGACTCGAATTCGGAAAATTCGGCACTCAGACTCTGATACGCATGTTGTCAAAGGTTCTGACTGGCGAACGACTCTCGCACTTATGAAGGCGCTTGACACGTTCTCCAGTGAGACTGCCACGTCCGACCCAGACAGCACTATCACGCCACGCCTTGCCAGTGGCTCCTAGGTCTCCGTCTCGACTCCTTCCCCGGTATACGGTCGCCCAGCATATCGCACTGTGCACAAGGGGCGCAGAGTTGTACAGGCGGACGTCCTCTCACCCGCTGCAACTTCCTCTCAGACACGGGTGGCTGACCCGGATATGGATAGGTACAGGCGTACGTTCACGACGAAAGAGATGATGGACATGCACACAACCCCGGGTAGGTTGAACGTTGAATGTCAACTTGCCGTGGACGGTGACTCATCCCGGCCCCCACAGTGCTCAGCAGATCATCTGACGCGGTTGAATGCCTGACAGGTAAACCGATGGACCATTGTGGAGCAACTTGACTGAAAGGCGGACGGGATCATCACTGACTGGCCTGCTCATCAACGCGGCCCGATGATAATAGTCATCCGCTAAACAAGGACGATATTCGAACCCAGGCTAGTCCAGTGGGCGCCAGTCTCTCCTTTCCGGGAGATTTTCTCAATCGAGCATCTGGCCCCACTGGAAATGACAGTTAGGAGAGATCTCATCTCTTCTCGTCTTAATCATGATCCTTTGCTTCGTATATATACTCAGATGGTAGTAGTGTTCCAATCTAATCCCGACTCTAGCCTCTCCCCACTCCACCAGTTCTTCAACGACCAACTTCACAAAATCTACCACCCTATAATGGCGACCGGCGCTGAGGCTGAGCGTGCAGGGTGCGCAAGCTTAGTAGAGAAATTCAAGATGAACAATGCCAGTGAGTTCGTCTACGTTTCATCCGCTCACCGACTGTTAACGTTGATCATGCAAGATCCCGCACTATGGAGGTGGCCCAGGCTGCACGAGTCACCCTGGACACTGGCATGTCCTGGATGGCAGGAGTTCAATAACAGGCGCCGTGCTCACAGGGAGTTCACGCAGCCTGGTGGCACTGTGGAAATGTCTATTCCTGCCATACAACCATCTCTCCCGACAAGTATGTATGTCCGCCAGTCCTACGCGGACACCTATGGCCATATCTGGACAGCAGCGTCGGTACACTACAGTGGAGCGGTGGTTAACGGTCAGCCTGGTATTGGTGCGTGCTCAGCCTTTCTTTCTCTCATACTGCGCTGTTGAGGCGAAAACCGTCGAGCTCTGTAACCGTGCGCTATGTGCTAGTTGCTATAGCCGACGACTCCACGAAGACCCTTGCCTGGAAGATGCCTCCAGGATGGAGGGACCGCATCTCTCGTGTCAATCACCAAGGTGAAGTGTACATGCTAGAAAATCCATACTAGGTACGCTGCATCATCTTCTCAGTCCCGGACAGTGTATTGACTTCAGAGTATATGTAGGGTGGCAACAAGACGCAAAGTGCCTCCGATGCTCTTTCTCTACGCTATCCTCTTGCTCTCTTGCCCTGCCATTGCCGCGCTTTAATACTATGTCTTCAATATCACCGTTCGAGCCATGGATGTACCTCCTTATCACATCGGATTTTCCATCTCGAACAGTGTCTTACATCACAACCGTTGAACCAAAGGTATCGTGTCTGATGAGAGTAGAGTCTACATGGAATTCGCGACTCAGGTGTGTACATGTGCACTTGCCGCGCAACGTTCACATCAAATGCTAGTAGTCACGGTGAACATGACGAGCATCGTCCGTAGAGAAGCAGGTACTGTTCAACCAGGACAGTTTTGGTGAGACCATGGTGGCCAACGCTACCCAGTTCGACGTCGGTTCAACGTACAATAAGCCAGTCTCCTCCAGTGCTCATCTAGCTCGAGATGACTCTCTTCGACTCCCCCAGACTGCGACGTCGTTTCGCACCAACATATTAATAGACAAACGACTCGCACGCGCACACGCAAGAGAATTAAAAGACAGCTGGAACAAGGTGACTCGCACCGTAAATTGGACCGTACTAACTAGCACGTCGTACAAGGAGAGCATCACGATACACGATATGTACTGCTGCTACCATCCTGCCCGGGGGTATCCGTATCCATTATCCTCGGAGCTCGCAAGCTCAACGTTTGCTCAAGGGAGCGCGTTGATCTGCTGCTGGAGCTGGCCGTAGACGGTCGAGACTGCAGGGCAGCCGACGCCAGGGCCGTTGAGGTTCTGGAGGGTGACGAGGAGCGCGGTGATGCGCGCCTGCTGCTCGCCCTTGGAGTTGCCCGTCGGGAACGAGACGCCGATGCCGGGGTTGTTGATCGCGTGGCCCGCGGCGACGTTCGCGTTCAGCTTCCCGATGAACTCGTCGCGGTTCGGCGGGCACGAGCACGGGATGTTGATGTCGTTCACGCCCTTGCAGTTGCCCGTGCCGTCGGGCCGGTCGCCCTGGCGGACACCGAAGTCGGGCACGAGCGCGGGGTTAACGCCACCAGCAGGCGCGGCGGGGGGCTGAGGGGCAGCGGGAGCCGGGGCCGGGGGCGGCGGTGGCGGGGCAGCAGCAGGGACTCCGGGGACGGGGTCAGGGCCGTTTTGGATAGCCTGAACCTGCGCGCCCCACGTCGTCGCGACTTGCGGGCATCCGACACCGGGACCGTTGAGGTTCTGGAGCGTGACGGTCGCGGCGTGGAAGCGGGCGAGGGCAGACGCCTTGGAGTTGTCCTGGGGGAAGGCGAGCTGGACGCCGGGGTTGTTGATCGCATGGCCGGCGGCGACGTTCGCGTTGAGCTGGCGAATGAACTCGCCGCGGTCGGGAGGGCACGAGCAAGGGATGTTGGCGTTGTTGATACCCTTGCAGTTACTACAAGAGAGAATAACGTCAGTCAGGTGTTCATGTTCGGATTTCGAAGACAGAGAGCACGAACCCAGTGCCGTCAGGGGCGACACCCTGCTGAACACCGAACTCAGGAATGAGGGCCGAGTTGACATCACGACGGCGGAGGGGGAGGGAGCTGACGGAGACCGCGATGGCGGCAGCAGAGAGGAGGGCGGTGGTGAACTTCATGATGAGATTCGTGTAAGGGGAAGTGCTAATGAGCGTGCGGACAAGGTCCAATAAAGTCGATCTCAAGAACGAGGGAGGGAGGGGCGTGCTACTGCGTTAAGCGTCAAGCTCACGAGAAGACAAGGATACGCCCGGCGTAAAAGAGACGAGACGATTGCTCCAGCTGTCAAAGGAGGGAAAAGAGAAAGAGAATGCTCGCCAACGTTCATCAGCCCACTCCCTTTATACCACAACCAGCGCCCATCTTCATTTGGCAATGCGAGCGCCCAGGAACAGCAGATCCCCGATTGACCTCGTTCGTTGTCATCGAGACCGCATCTCAGCGTGGACATCAGTTCACCGCCTTCAAATCACCATCGCACTTACTAAGTTCTTGCACTCGGCTGCGAATCCCCTGCGTTTGACGTTCTTTCTTGCGTCGCTTCAGGTCCTTTCAGCGTTCCATACTTGCAAGGAAGAACGGAGAATTGCTGAACGCGGCGTCGGGCGCACCGCCCAGGACCATCCCAAGCCCGATGCCGTGCTGCACGCGCGCGCACAGAAGCCCACCTGTGACCTTGTGGCCGCGACGTCAAGCATCCAGATTCCACGCGGTCCAGCAAAGTCCTCGACGACCGCATAGACATTGTGCCGAAGCGAACAGACAAATCTCAATCGTGTGTCCGTCTCGGCATCCTGGCCCCTAAATCTTAACCGTAAACTCTTCGACTTCGATGCCTTCTGCTCGAGCTTTCGCATGCCTTCCAAGCCGACCGCTGACAGCAACGTAATAGGTTCCAGCCACAGGAGTGGCGGTGAGTGATTGATCCTCCTACTGGCTAGCAGTCGCGGAAGCATGTACTTACGCACTTGAGTTTCCACACTGATTGTCCTGGCGTTATCGTTACTGTATCCCGAGTAAACAGCTCAGGCCATGTTGACTTTCGAGGGTTCGACAACGTGCGCTTTTGGTTGAGCGACGGAAGCCAACATGAAAAGCACTTGATCCGCTCGTCAACAAATGCTGATGGCGGCACAGCGTCCGCAAGGACACGTCGATCATGCTGTGCATGTGATCTGTAACTGTTCAGGTCCTGCAAAACGAAACTTCATAGCTCCCAGCCTCGAGCTCTCAGTATCATGCATCAAGCTTCAGGGATCGAGAACTCACGACTTTCTATGTTCTCAACTTCAACGCTGCACCTCGAAGCTCGCCTCGTGCGTGCGAGATCAAACATAACGATCGCAACAAGCCGCCAAAGCCAAGCCATCTATCCATCTTAACATGTTATTAGCGGTGTTGCCATACAAGTCAACGGCCCTACTCACCTGCTGCGACCAGATGTGATGAGCGACCGCCAGCGCGTGATGGAACGTGCGAGTCCAGACTTCCTTGTTGAATCCTCCCTCCTTCGCTACGTCAAGACTCAACACGCGTCTTCCGCCAATCTGCTTCACCGTCGATCCAGGCTAATCCGGATCCTCGCACGTCCGGATTTACTTGATCCTTTGATCATCGTCCATGTGTAACCTTTCGAAGATTTGTTCCGCCTCGGAAAGCGTACCACCCTGCCAGGCCACGAGTAAGTACTTGATACGACGCAACCTTTCCAGATACTTACTGCGAGCAGTGTCTCAAGTTAAGCAGTCCGCGTCACAAACCCGATTGAAAGACTTCATTCTGTCATCGTCCTCACTACTAGGTGCTTGACCTCGCCTCCCTCTGTCGAATGTAAATCGGCAAAGGTTTCACACCACACTGGAGGGAGCGAATTTGGCGGCCGCAACCACGGAGTCGACTCGTCTGCGACGGGCGAGGACACTGCCAATCGTGCGGTCGTCCTTGCACCGCGTCGTTCGTCGCGCGATTCACGAAGAAGCACCATTTGTCCGATATGTCTACCATTCGAGACCGTCGACCCGCAGCTCCTGCGCAAGTATGCAAGACACGTGTGCGATGGATGGACCCAAGGACCTAACCAGAATATGAAGTAGGCGGACGTAATTCCCCCGCGCGGTGGCTGCTGATCTTGACAGAGTGGGTGCTTGCACCAGCATACCTGCTACAGTAGTCGGCGCGGGCAGCTCCGCCCAGTGTACGGTGGGACTCGATGTGAGCAGAGGAACGTCAGTGGAACATGGTCCGCATATGCAGCAAACGAGCCT
Source organism: Fomes fomentarius (assembly GCA_022606135.1). Classification (NCBI taxonomy): domain Eukaryota; kingdom Fungi; phylum Basidiomycota; class Agaricomycetes; order Polyporales; family Polyporaceae; genus Fomes; species Fomes fomentarius. The sequence goes on along the minus strand of JABYQN010000004.1, from coordinate 3,084,927 downwards.
CTCTGGTATGAGCACGGTCTGCGAACGCACTGTGCGACGAAGAGCTAGGGGCCTGCGTGGACGGCTTTCTGACTCTGGGTGCTACCCGGTAGACTGGCGAGGGCATTGCACCCAAGTCATCTACGCATGCGTCCTCGTCTGAGAGGCGTTAACTATGGGCACTTGGTCGCAATTGGGTCGTGGAGGGTTTCTCTCGCCGTCTCGCATCTTGCATCTCGCCTCTTGTAGTCCACGAGCCTTGAAGTTGGAGGCATAGAGAATGGGGGATGAATGGCAGGAGACAGGACGTACCGAGTCAGCAACCTGTCGCATGCAAGGTCAGACGGTAAAGGAGCAGTGCAGTGAAGCGTATGCAATGAGCATCGACGAGGGACAATCGCTTCTATAAGTCAGCGCCGAAATGTATGTGGCCAGCGCAGACCAGCAATGAAGAAATTAGAGTAAAAGCTAGCACAAAAGACACGGTCAGAACGCTCGCCAGCAGATAGCAACAACAGCACGCACCACTATGATACTCTTATCGACGCAAGGAGCCCGTCACCAGTCCTCACTTAGACTTGCCCTTGCCCTTAGCCTTGCCCTCCGACGGCGACTTGGGCTCCTCCGCCGTACTCGCCTGGTCCATCCACTCCATCGAGTCCTGCTGCCCACCCCGAGTCGCCCCTCCTCCCTGCCCGAGCCCGCCCAGATCACCGAACCGCCTGCTGAAGCGGCCCATACGTCCAGTGACCTCGTCCTCCTCCTCGTCCATGCCGACGAAGCGCGCCGCGTTCCAGAGCGGGTTGTTCGTCGTGTCCCTCGTGAGCTTGATCACAGACCGCGGGGACGTCGTGTAGTGAATGACCGTCGAGCCGTCGACGCGCACGAGTCGCTGAGGGAAGACGGGCACCATGGGACTCGGAAGCTTTTTCGGGCGACGTTTCCAGACATGTGTCCGGCCGTAGGGTGATGATGACACGGCGCGGGTTTGGTGTACGAGAGATGATACGGGAGAGAGGGATGTAGTTGGTAGGGCCGTGCAGGTAAGTGCCGCACGGGATGTGCTGGGCAGCATTGAAAGGATAGTCATCGTCGTGCAACGAGAGAGCAGCAGCGAGTCCGATATATATACGGCTACAATGCGCTTTCTCTCAATCCATTAAGCGCTTGGGAAGGACATGCAACCAAAACATTCCGACACGGGGAATCGAACCCCGGGCTATCGCGTGAGAGGCGATAATGTTAGCCACTACACCATATCGGATTGACAGTGAAGCATTATTTTAAATTCATCAGTATGCCAAACAATGACGGGGTGAACGTCGCAGAATCCCAAAACCGCGAACTCTGGTTGAAGTTATTCTCAGGCGGGAATGCCATCCTCGTAGCAAGCTGGATCGCATTTCGCGTCCACAAATCACTCTTATCTCGACACTCATCCTCGTTCGTGTGACCGGACTCAGGGCTCTGCAATTGGGCAGGAGCTCGCGAAGAAACGGAGCTTTTGGGAGACATGGTCTGAATAGATTCCCGGCGTTGCAGATGAGGTGGCTCCTTGCTTTACCTGACGTAGATTATGTGTTTGTTGTGGGGAAAGGACCCATGGCATGTCCTCATGGCGCTGATTTTCATTCAGATGCCAAAAGGCACAAAGGTTCGTTATTGTTGCATCGCACGACTCACCGCTATTCAAAGGCACTCTGACTCCTCATCTATGTAGAGGTGCACGGGCATCCCCTCTTCAATCAGTTCGCTCTCTCACACGTTTGTCCATCTCGCAGACCATGACACAACCGCCGGTGCCGCCCATGACGCCGTCTCAGACCCCACACAGCATGCAGACTACTTAGAGTGTGACACTGCCCTGTATTCCCTTGACGGCGACATAGTCTTGGCTGCCGGAAATACAACCTTCCGCGTCCACGAACTCGTCCTCTCGCGCCACTCGACCGTCTGTGCCACCGCGCTCCAGCGTTTCCGCGCCGAATACGCAGCCAAACCTGCGGATGTGAGAGAAGTATTGGACGACTGTCCGGTGCTCCGCGTTCCAGATATCGCATACGACCTCAAGCAGCTCGTCCTAGTCATGCACGATGGCGGAGTCAAGTGAGTACCATCGTTGTTCCAGTACGAATCGGAGGGACTGACCACTCACCTCATGCGGTCAGTAAAGCAGGACCTACTCTTGCCATGCCCTTCTCATTGCGTACTATGCCTGCAAACAAGGCTCTAAAGTGAGCCATATCTTCGACCAGGCGCAAACTTGGACTGCTCACGCTCTTAAGACACCATCTGCAGTAACTTCAAGCCTTCCTCGCCGCTCTCCCTCGCATGGCTCACAAATATGAAGTAGGCAGCGTTCTTGACGAGGCACTCCGTCGTATGAATACAGATGATAGAGCTGCTATACGGCCATTACTGAAGTACTGACCTTTTACCGCCTGGCATCTCGCACACTAACAGGGACTCGCGCCGAGAGATAGTCATGGATCACGTCGCTGGATCCGCCGAGAACCCTCTCACTTCCATCCATCGCGATTCTCAAGTATGGTTCGAAGGTGGGAACATCGTCGTAGTCGCGAATAACACCGCTTTTCGTTTCCACAAAAGTGTTCTCTCTCGCTATTCCGACGTGTTCAGAGACTTGTTCTGTGTTCCGCAACCAGCAGTCGCTGGACAAGAGGAGTTGATGGATGGATGCACGGTAGTGCATGTCTCTGACACTAGCCATGATTTCCGGGTACTCGTCCTCGCCATGTATGGTGGCGTCAAGTGAGTGGTATCAATTCGCATAATCCCGTTCCTTTCCATGTTTTTATTCCACAGCTACCTTCTTCCTCAGCGGATCATCTCCCTATCTTCTCTTATGACCATGGCACGTCTGAGTCACAACTACCAGGTTGATGAACTTCTCGATGCAGCAATATGCAGGATGAAAAGCTTTTACCCCACGAATCTCGATGACCGGGACCTGCATCGAATCGTGTTCTGCAAGAACGCCATATCAAGGGCAATTGAAGCTCTTCCGGCTACTCGGAAGGAACGAGGTGAACCCTGCAGCTGTCTACGCCTGTTGTCAGCTACAACCACGCGTTCTTGTGTCAGGAAGCCCCCGAGTGGATGGGACACTAGAGGCACTCTCTCCGGACAATCTCATCCTCTGTCTTGAGGTTCAACGTCATCTCGTCCACCAGGCGATGGAGGTCTCCCAATTACTCCTATAAAGTGCTGCGTCGAGCCATCCTGTCAAACCCCGCCGGCCTGTCAATCCCGCATCACGATCTGGAGAACGGCTGTGGAGTTCTCGGAATTGGTTCATTACGATCCCATGGACCCCTACCTTGCATCATGTGTGGACGATACGGAAGAGGGCGAGGAGCTATGTCGCAACTGCGCGGATGGGCCTCGGGGATCGGAATCCCTGAATAGTAGCTGAAATAGTATGAGCGCCTCATCTGGTCCGCGGCCTTAGGGGCGGGTTGTAGTCCATTCTTTTGCGTGATACCTTGCCTATTCGATTCTCGTGATTGTTGTGATCGCATACTTGTATGTTCGAAACCATTTTTGTTTCACACATCTACAAAAACACGGGGCGAAGGGTAAGGTGAGTCGGATTTCTCGTTGCAAACCCGCCCGGCCCGATTGGAACGGCACCGGCAAATCCACTAGGCTATGAATCTGATCGCGCAAACTCCATCCTTGACTAATGGGTCCCCCTAACATTATATCACTTAAGCCGTTTGTACCACTTCCAACAACCTAGATGATCAACACCATTCCTTCAAGGTGAGTCGTCCGTCACTCACATGTAGTCATTCCAGACATTGATTTGAGCCTTTTGCCAGCGACATCTGACACCGCCAAGAACCGTTCTATGCCATACCGCGTAACTCATCATTCCCTGTTGTCGGCGACCTTGCTCTACGACGCACCTATGAGCATCAAACTAGGCGGCAATGTACAACTAGACGAAGACCTATGGTTTGAGGACGGAAATGTCATCGTTATCGCACAAGAACGAGCGTTCCGCTTCCACAGGGGGGCCCTCTCCAGACACTCTGACGTGTTCTGTGGATTGTTCAGTCTTCCACAGCCAACCTCCAGGGACGTGGTGGATACGCTCGACGGTATCTCCATCGTCCATGTCCCGGATACCGCCTACGACTTCAAGCATCTCCTTCGTGCTATCTATGACGGAGTTCAGTAAGTTGAACATGTCCGAAGCGCAATAAGGGGCTAACGGAACCTCATATCAGCTACTTCGCGCCTACGGGAGCCGTGGAGTTTTCCGTGCTTGCGTCCTTGACTCGCATGAGTCACAAGTATCAGCTCGATGCGATATACGATGAGTGTATCCGCCGACTGAAGACCATCTTCACCACCGACTTCTCCATCTGGCAACAACATCAGGGTCTGAGCACCTCAAACCTGACGGTGCATCCCGGAAATGCAGTCGAGGCATTCAACCTCTTCCGCGTAATCGGAAGAACCGAGATGCTCCCAACGGCTCTCTATGCTTGTGGACGGCTCAGCGTCAGCGAGCTCCTCTCCGGATCCGCACGTGCAGATGGAACAGTCGAAAAGCTCGGTTCGGCTGATCTTGAGCGCTGCATGCAAACGAGAATACAGCTTGTCAAGTACGACGCTCAGATCGCTGCCCGGTTCTTCGACGCCCAACCCCCATCGTCTTGCATATGTCCTTCGACCGCGGCTCGCAGCGCCACGCTGCAATCCCGTGCGCGTGCTGCTGTCACCGACTACCCAACATTGCTGGACGCCGAACCTCTAAGCAAGCACTTCTCGGAGGTTGCAGAAGACCTCGCGGAGGATGGCGTCATATGCAGAGGATGCGCGGACATGCTGAAAGGGTACCACTTCGCGCTTCGTCAGCGAGTATGGTGGCAGCTCCCAGAGATTATGAACCTTGACGTCGATGGGTGGCCAGGTGACCTGTAGCGTAATTACTGTACAGAATGCACAGTCATGGTGCATGAGCTTTCTTCGGACCGACCTTCTGAGGTTGTCAGTGAGAGTCGTTCCGTCTCGCGCTTGTCGCTTGAATTTCGTTCCGTAAAGTCGCGGTCTTACTAAGTCGCATCACTGCGGTCACCATCACTCCATTGCATACAACTTCCGAGCAGGCTCAGTACAGTGGATGCATCTTAACACCATACCACACTGCCTGAAAGATGCATCTGAGGACGGTATCAATCTATATAAACAGTGTGTCGAGTAGAAACAGTGTAATGATTGGACAGCAGATAGTGAATAGGTAGAAAACACAGATATGGATCACAGAGAGTGATGCATATCCTTGGTATAGAGTGATACAAATGCAATATGAACGAGAGGCATACGAGTTCTCACAAAATCTCAAGGTGAACGTGTTCTGAGGTAACCAACGGCGAGACCATGATAGAAGAAAATATGATCCATGCTTCACTCAGCATCATACCCTACACCTTGCTGCCTGATCTGCATGACCCTAATTCGAAATGAGATTGACCAAGATAGGGGCTCACGAGCTGATCTGACCCATTGAGTCGGAGGGTCGCGGTTGGTCGTAGATCATGATGCATGATGCCTAAGGTGTCGGAAAACTCTCAGTGGTTTCAACGGCGTAAAATATCGCGATTTCGATGGTCCGTTAGCATGTAGAAGTGGGGAAGAGAGAGTGGCGACGGGACGGTGGTCCCCCTCACAGAACACGTGTCCGAGCACTTCGTGGCTGTGCCAAAGGCGCTAAGGGCATGCGGATGCATCCTTCGGGCGGTGCCTCCTAGGATGCATCCACCCTACTGATACTCTACAACGTCAAGCTTCAAGCTCAAGCCGTGAGTGAACTTCGCCACTTTGCTTATGTTCGACTAGCCAATCTGGGTAAAGCGAATTGAGATACTCATAGAACCGCACATACTGTCTTTAGTTCAAGCTTGGCTCATCGCGGCGTATCCTCGTCGACTCATTGAAATGGCCCAGGCAACAAAGCCGCCTTCCGACTCTTCACCTACCAATACTGGCAGTACAGCCTCTATCATCCGCGACTCGGAGATATGGTTTGACGATGGGAACATCATCGTTATCGCCCAGCAGACCGCATTTCGTTTCCATCGCGGTGTTCTCTCTCGACATTCTGTCGTCTTCAGAGAGCTGTTCGGTATACCGTATTCATCAACCTCAGAACCAGGCATCCCCGACTCAATGGAAGGGTGTCCAGCCGTGCATGTCACAGACACATCCTGTGACTTTAGACGGTTGTTATGTGCAATATATGATGGAATGAGGTACGTCGCTTGAAGCGTTGCACTTGTTAGGTGAAATGCTCACCGGATATCATGACGCTGATAGCTACATGCATCCCGACAAGCCAGTACAATTCTCCGTGCTCGCCTCCCTAGCACGCCTCGCCCACAAGTACCAGCTGGACTTCATCCTCGAAGAGTCCATTAGGAGGCTGAAGACAATCTATACGTCTAAGTTCGAGATCTGGGACAAACACCAGGGTATCAGTCATGGCGGGATAGAGCTGAAACCATGTGACGCATTGGAGGCGTTCAACCTCTTCCGTCGTGTGGACCAACCCGAGATGCTCCCTACCGCCTTCTACGCTTGCTGTCGTCTCAAAACGAGCCAAATCCTACATGGGACGGAGCGATCCGACGGAACTCTCGAGATACTCGAGCCCGGCGATCTCGAGCGGTGCCTGGATTCCCGGATCGCGCTCCAAATACACGGCGCTCAAGCTGCCGTGCTGTCCTACGATGTGCATACAGATCAAGGCTGCTCCAAGCCTCCGTTATGCGGCACTACTCTTAGGAACCAACGACGAGCCTTTCCCTCATCAACCCCGGAAATACTCGGCACACATCCCCTGACGCAATTCCTTGCGTATCGTGCCGAGCAGTTTGGGCATATGCAGTTGCTTTGCCCGGCCTGCGTGAAGATGCTGCGCCAGAACGATCTCGAGCGACGGCTGTCGGTATGGAGGGACCTTCCTCGCATCTTCGGCCTGGATGTCCTGGGATGGGCAGATCACTAATGTGCGTCATCTCCGTCTTACGTGTCCCATACGAGTGTTCATCCTACATCTTAGTGCCACAGATCATGGTTGAACGGGCGCGGGAGAGAAGAGCATCATCCCCCATCCTTCCTTGCCTCTCAAGTCGTCGATCTGTCAATACAAGACATGCCGGCAGACAGTGGTGCTAGGCTGAAATCGAGGTGTTGTAGAGCACACACTGTGTAGCAGTCAGGCTCGACACGGCTGCCGGAGCCCCCATTTTCTACACAGATGGCGTTCATGGGCTGCTGTTCATTTGATGAAGCGGTAAATATACAGAAATACACAGTGCCCCTACACCCCTGTATGAGTCAAACTCGGACTACTCAGGGCGTATGCTTCGCAGACCACGGACCTAGTAATCATTGATCAATACCGATACCACGTACGATGTCACCACAAAATCACGATAGGCGCACCTCCAGGCCGTCTCGGAGCTGTTTGCGATGTCAGGATGTCGACGCCTCTTCCGTCATACGGGTCATCATAATGTACTGAGGTGTGCTGCAGGAAACTGAGCCTGCGAGGGATAGGGTGGATAGTGCTGAGCTGTATGGCTCGGCGTACGCGTACGGTTGTGACCCGCCTCCACCGCGGCATGATCCATGGAGTCGCCGCCGCCGTTCACAACCAGCGGTGTGCTGTCGCTTTCTTCTATATCTGCGAGAGCCGCCCCAGACGCCGAAGCCGAGAAGGGTGCAAGCTTCGCTTGACGCCTTTTCCTCCGTTCGTAGATGACGCGGCCCTTGACCTTATCGATCTGTCCGTTCACGTAGTGCATCGCGAACATAGTCACGATAATCGTGAAGACTATGATGCCTATCTTAAGGATTCTCGTCCCCTTCGAGACCGTCTTGTCTGAGATGGTGAAATGACCCGACGTCAGCCCTAGACATCACCACAAGCGAATGAAGATACCTACTTCCGTCCTCATCTGCAGGTGCATTGCTGTACCCCGCTGAGCCGAGATAAACAGTTACGAGCTGCTTTGGCAGCGCGACGACTGCTGCAATGAGAAATGTTAACACGTTCATGCCCGCAGCCGCGAAGATCGCAGTTGTGACTGGCAATTGCGTGCAAAATCAGAGCGACGTCTTGGTACTGGATGGGGAGACTTACTATGCCCGGGGATAGCGCTGTACCGCATCATGACGGCCATCTTGAAGCCGCCCTCTTGGATGACCGCGGAGAGGAAGGCGTATCTGAGGTTTTTGTCCTCCGCCTTCTGAGCGCGACCCCTGCACGCTACGCGGAATGTGCTAATGAATCAAGAAACGCCGCGTTTGTCAGCGTTAGTTCAACGGACGAGGAGATGAAGTCTTACTAGTAGGTGATCAGTTCGCCTATGATAGTGCCGGCAGTGACGATACCAAAGCCGATACCCAGTCCCCACACATCTCCGCATAGCAGGGCGACGACTTCGTGGCCGACGAGCTATCATCACATAATTGATTCAGACCTTCGCGAAACGAATAATATGCATACCGGAGGGAAAGACAAGACGATCATGATTGCGATCGGGATGAGCCACGCACCCGGCGTCCTGTTGTGGAAGAACGGCAGTAGAGGTCAACACATGACCTCCTCAGTGATGGTCGGGTATACTCACTCTCTAAGCCATTGCGCTGCAGGAGAGATCGCGTCCACGATCTTGTCTTGCATTGCTATGAAGGTGATCACAAGAGCGGTGATCGTGATTGTCACGATGAACGAGACTTGTCGAGAGAGAAGTCAGCATTGAGCAGGGATCCGGGATGAGGATTATGAATGCACACGCACTGACGTTCCTCCTATCCTTCCAGAACTCCGGATCAAAATACTTCTTGAAGTTGAAGGTGCGCGTCTTGCCCGATAATGCTACCGTCTCAGACGGTGTAGGACTAGGTGTACGTGTGACCTCGCGATAGTTGATACCATTGTTGTTCTCCTTCTTGTATATATTAGATACGAAGGAGTTCGGAGAACTACCTGGGGGACGGAACGGCGAGTCTTGCACTGCACCGCCAGGCGGGATAGGGTAGAGGGAAACTGTTTGAGGTTTTGGTGCATAGAAATTAGTGGTACCGTTCCTGTAGGATAGATCAGCCTCATCGGAACGTCCAAAAGTATGAAAGGGTGTGACGTACCCCATCGTGATGGGAGGCTGAAGATAGGAACTGAGTGCGAAGCTGGAGAAGATGGTCGGTATGTGAGGACGCAGGGCACTTTCTTATATGGAGAAACCGGCATGCATCGGATATGAGTGAAGTGTACCGGGGCTGTGGAGAATCTGTCGTTATGAGCGGGCACAGTAATGTGTTTGCAGAGACGATCACCACGAGTTGGCATAACCTAGCTCGAGAACCGCTTCCGGAGGGTACACGCTCCTGGAAGTTAAAATTAGCGAGCGGGTAGCGTTGTGGTTCGGGTATGTGATATGAGGCGCAGTAAGCACCCATCCGGACCTCAGCGTACGGAGCGCTCTAGCATTCTGAAACGGCACTGCGAAGCTTCCGACGTTTGCACGTATCGATGTACAATGTCATAATTAAAAGTCCTGAATGAAGCGTAGACATCAGTTCACTGTGAAATTCTCTCGTGATACTTACGCCGCGCGAGCTTGCGCCGCACAGGATTGCGCGGGTAAGAGGTTGGAAAGGAGAGAAATACTTGCCCTGTCAAACCCATAGGGTATGAGGGCGTGTTGACATAACATCGGATATACATACGAGTATCTTTCACACTGATAGTGGTAGCGTGCAATCGCGGGCGAGGATTGTTTCCAAGCGTCAACAATATTTGCGGCACGGACAGGATGCTAGGCTTGAGAGATTGGGTCGTAGTAACAATATATGGGGACTTGGGATGCACATATGCATTTTCCGATTGGGTATTTTCAATACAAGTGGCGAAACTTCAGCTCAGATGGGGACGTCACCTTCGCTGTGTATCAGACTCGCTGAAGTAATCAGTCACGTCCCTCGATGGCACGTACGAAGGATTTCCTATATACCCAGGTTGTTGTAGTCCTAGCTCTTGCAACTCGTAAAAGCGGTACAGAAGACCGGACTCATTGTTGGTTCAGATGGTGCTAGGGAAACATGCGGAGCAGAGAGTCGGATATGTGCACTGGATGGCGGTGACGTACACCGGGACAAATTTGAAATCCGGAAGAACGCGGGCGCCTCGGCGCTTCTCTTGCATCCGCAGTAAGTACACTCTCCTATGGAGGGATCCTAAGTAGATACAGACTCGTGGCTACACAGGTAATATTCGAATCACATAAGGGAAATAACTAGGACGCTACTCCTCGTACAACGCAGCTAACACTGGATATGTGCTCAACCGACCCATTCACAGGTGCTTGTCCGCGCCCGGCAAGCTGCGGGCAGTGGGGATCAAAGCCTTGCTATGGGACGTATGGATTGTATCCGCGGTGACCCTGCGCTGGAGTGGGGGCGGGGCCATGCTCATCGGGATGGAGGAGTCTGTCGTCACACCGCGGGGCCCCACGAGCGGAGTACTCACATCCTCCTCCATATCAACGTCAGAGGTGTAGAGAGTATGGGAGCTGGATGAAAACGACGACACGGCGGGAGGAGAGCTCCCAGCGAGCTTCGCCTGGCGAGCCTTCCGGCGGGCGTAGATTACGCGATTCTTGACGTTGTCGATCTTGTTGTCGACGTACCGCATGGCGATGATGGTCATGAGAATGGTGACAGTAAGAACGACGATCTTGATAATGGTCGTCGTCTTCGTCACCTTCTTGTCTGTTGAGAGGTCAGCGCATAGGACAGTCATAAGAATCAACGCGGTATACCTCCGTTCTCATCCTTCGGGGCTCCGCTGTGCTCTGCAACTCCAAGATAGACACCTGCGAATTGCTTCGGGAGGGCGACAAACGCAGCAATGAAGAAAGTCATAAACGGCATACCAGCCGTCGCGAAGATAGCGGTGGTCACTGCAGATTGGAAAGTAAGTCAGCGTGATTCACTAGGACAGAGAAGATTCGACCTACAGTGTGCGGGAATGGCACTATAGCGAACTATGATGGCCATCTTGAGGCCCCCTTCGCGAATGACCGCGGAGAGGAGCGCATACCTGAGGTTCTTCTCCTCCATCTTCTCGGCCCTTCCCTTGCAGCAATACCGGAAGGTGCTATGAAGACATGCTCTCAGCAATGTCCAACTTGAACGACAACACACTAGAGATAGCTCACTAGTACGTGATTATCTCGCCCACGAAAGTACCAGCGGCGACGATGCCGAAGCCAATCCAGACACCCCAGACATCTCCGCAGAGGATGGCGACGAGTTCGTGTCCAATGAGCTAGACGATGATGAATTTAGACATCGGGTAACGAGAACGACGAGGTGATTGCTCACTGGAGGGAACGATAGGATGATCATGATTCCTATGGGGATGAGCCATGCGCCCGGTGTTCTGACACAAGGACGCTCGTCACACAGGCACTAGGGTCAAGTCGAAGTAGACAACTCACTCTCTCAACCATGTCGATGCAGGTGACATTGCCTCCACGATCTTGTTCTGCATCACAACGAAGGTGATCAGAAGGCCGATCAGGACAAGGGTCACCACCAGCGTGACTGGTGCATCCGGCGAGTGCTCGTCAGTCAACCATTGTTGCACATCGTGAGGAAGGGAAGCGACGCACAGACATTCCTCGGATTACTGAGGTACTCCTTGTTGAAATACTTCTTGAAGTTGATAGCAAAGGAACGTGACTTCTCGCTCAGGGCCTCGCTTTCGGATGGCGTTGGGCTTGGTGTGCGCGCAACGCCGCGATATGAGACACCGATATGGGCTTCTTGCTTGTATCCATTAGGATGCAGAGGATCTTGATGTACTTGTGGATAAAGGGGGGAGGATTCCACGATTCTACGATGGTTGGAGGATAGGAGGGTGGGGGAGTAGTGTACGCCTGTGGCCTGGGTGCGTATAACTGCGCCGGACCCGTGCTAGACATCGGATTCCAGGTTATCAGTCAATGACTGGCACAGTACTAGTCAGGCAAGGCGCTGATAACCCAAGTACTCACCTCGGATCCATTGATGTCGTGCAATCGTGAAGGTCAAGAAAAGAAGCGAGAAGCAGTCAAGAGAAGAGAGAACAGAAAGGGGGGGGGGGGGGGGGGGTTGAGAAGTAGTACTAATATGGACGCGACTAGAATGATACATGGCCAGCTGTATATAAGTACACACGTGAAGAAGCGCAGGGCGCATCGCTAACGAGAACCACTCCAACTTGCACTGGCAGCCTGTCAAACTACGCGCACCATATGGCTCGCATATCAGAGCCAGCGGTTGGAGTCAGATCAATTGTCATCGCCCACTGCACAGCCACCACCAGTATGAGCTTGCTGGGTCACCCTGATCTAGTGCGCTCATACACCAGAGCGAGTTATACCTTGTCATTGGATAGGAGTGAGATAGCACCCTTGCAAGAGTCCTATGGGTCATCACGAACAAGTGTGCATGTCGATTTCCAGGTTACAAGTGAGAGAGCCTGAGACTCAGAATACATTTGGGCTGCCAGTGGAAGAGTTGGTGTTTCATACGAACGCTGGTTGCTCCACAACAGGAGCGAGGACCGGCAGGACTGCGCACATAATCTGCAGGACCGCTCGGCTCGAGTTGAACTCGTTTGAAAATCCCCCCGGTAGTTGCACGGTGAATGTGGGTAATATACGTCACTCAGGAAGCGGTACACTTGCGTGTTGAAATTCCATCGATTCACCGCCACCCTTCTGGCGTGCTTCAGGGCGCTTTGACAAATAGTCAGAAAGGGGAGGCTGAAGTTGACCATGCGGGTAGTGGCAGGACTGTGAAGGTGCATTGGGCTCACTTACCGGTCTTCTTTGTCGAAAATTCCCCCAGACCGCGATGAGTCGCTCGGATAGTGTTAGATGCCTTTTCCCGGGCCCGGAGGGCGCTGGGGAGATTTCCGACATGAGTACCGCCCGAGATCGTATACTGAGTCGCAGGGATATGGTGCCGAACAAGTGAAATGCGCGAACAATGTAATATCCTCGCGAGAATCGGTGAGGCGGGGATGTGGGATAGCACATACCCTGTCTACTAGCACCGCCAGCTTGTGTTGCTTCTGTGATCACCGCTCAGTGCTGCGTACGTCTCAATGCCAGCTAGTTTACCTCGATTGCGCTTATTTGCGCAGTCGGCGTCGCCGCATTGCCGCATCATTGAATCGCACATGCGGTACATAGCATCGTGGGCGGAGTCATGACGATAATAGCGAGTGAATCGAAGATAAGACCAAAGGAGACCCAGCACTTTCCAGTGAAGGACTCACTACTCAAGTTCTATGTACACAACCTCCGAAGAAGCTGTGTTGCACCGTAACCCGAGTGCGCAGACCGTGAGACGTTTTGGCTGTACATCGTTACGTTCCACACCGACTCCATACTGCGAGCGCCCGGCGCAAGGAGCGTGTCGAACGCGCCACTGGCTGACGGCGAAGGGATGGTGACATCAAGTTTTGTCAATGAATGCTATGTGTGTGGCATACAAAAACGGAGTGAACGGAGCAGATCAGGACGCACAACATCGTCACTCACCAGCACCGATCCCCACTTGCAAGTCTAGAAATTTGAGGCGAGCCGTTTAGATAATTCAAGGCAAAGCAGGAAGAACGGTCATCATCACGTCTTACAAGTCGACACACGACAATTTTACGATTGCTTTCGTTCAGATTACTCGTCCATCGGTGAAGTCAGAGCGTGTGCGCAGACTATCCCCAGTAGCACCAAATCCGTGTCTCGTACCAAGCACTGGCAGGTGACTCCGCCAACCACCGGTGACCATCAACTACCACCTCAACTTCCTCCTGCCCTCGCGCGAACCGTCTCTTCCCGCCGCCTGCGGCACCGCAGAGATCACGATGGGCTCGGATCCCCGTGTCCGAGCCTGCGAACTGGTTTCCGGACCGTCGGCACTGCGTTCTTTGGCGATCTTATCGTCCATCGCCGGGGCAGAAGACAGCGAGAACATGGTGTCCGATGCGGACCGTGGACTCTCGAGGTCGACAGCGAGAAGGAACGGTTCGGCAGCAGCGAGCGCCTTCATTTGTCTAGATCCCGAGGGCAAAATACGCCGAACGAAGTAACACGTCAGCAGGGGTCCGTTTGGTGTAAAAGGATAGGCGAGACAACGGCCGGCACGCACCTCGCCTTTCTCCTTGCATACACCACCCGATGCTTGACCTCGTCCATCTTCTTGTTGATATATCGCATCGCGACGACCGTCATCACGCCCGTGACGAGCACTACAGCAACCTTGACCCCCGTCGCCTTAGCGTTGCTGCCCACTGTGGCCGGCCGCGAACGCAGGACACGAATATAGGCAGTCAGCATCGCCTCAATCGTGGTGCAGGATCTCTAGAAGGGGGCAGTGGTATAAACATGAGGTATAAGAGACATACCTCCACTGTTTCCGTTGGACACGCCGATGTAGACGATCGCGAGCTGCTTCGGGAGCGAGAGGATGGCCGACGCGCCGAACATCCATACACTCATCCCGCATGTCGAGAATACCGCCGTCAAGACTAGCGCGTCTAACGTCACCTTCTACCCATCTCTCCAGATAAGCAGAGCTACTCACGATGTCCAGGGATGGCTGTGAACCGCATGATGGTGGGCATCTTGAGCCCGCCCTCGCGCACGACCTGCGCATAGAGCGCGTACTTGATCTTCGTCTGCTCGTACCGCTTCCCGCGTGCGTTGCAGCACCACTTGAATGCGCTGCCAGCGCCCGATCCAAGTCGGGGTAGATTCCCAGTCGGTTCGGGTGAGAGGAAGGGGACGCAAGGTGAGTGCGAGAAGGCCAGAGAATGAGGTTAGAGGACGCACTAGAAATTCCCGAGTTCGCCGAAAAATGTACCCGCCGCGACAATCCCGAAGCCAATCCAGACACCCCAGACGTCTCCACAGAGGATCGCGATGATCTCGTGACCAAAGAGCTGTGCACGGATGGTCAGCATCGTGTCCGCCTTCTATTGCGCGAGCGGAACGCATATGGATATGGATATACGCACGGGTGGGAATGACAGAACGAACATCAATCCAATGGGAATCAGCCAGCCGCCGGGCGTACTGAGAGGGTAAACAATAACTGTGAGCTAGGCAACGAACGTCAAACAAGATTCACACTCACTCGTGCATCCACCGCGCAAACGGCTGCAACCGGTCCACGATGCGCTGCTGATAGGCCAGGAAGGTACTGATGAACGCAATGGCCATAGGCACCGCCAACAGGATCCCTGCGCATCACACTCAGCACCGGGACCAATCTAAGATAGAACGGGAAAGGAGGCAACACGCACAGAGGTTGCGCTTGGTCAAGTGCGGCCTGGGGTTGCGTATACGCGCATAGTACCCCTTCCAATCGCACATACGCGTCTTCTCCGAGAGAACTCGGGCCTCAGTCGGGGTTGGGCTCGGAGTGCGCCTCACCGCACGCAGCTCAACGGCGGCTTCATCGTCCTTGTGCGCTTCGTCGATATTACGATCGCCATCTAAACTAGAAGGGATGGGCTTGAGCGAATGAAGGCGGTATGTGGAGTTTCGGAGATGTATATCGTTGTTGTGCTCGGCTTCATGTATGCGCGTCGACGCGGAGTAGCTGGGAGGATAGTGGTGTGCATCGTCCGGGGGACCTCGGGGTCACGAATGTAGGCGCCTGCGTCGCTCTCCGAGCTATGGGTGGGAAGAGAGTGAGAAGCGAGATCGTAGTGAAGAGAGGAATGGCTCACTTCGTAGCAGTGATCATGGCCTAAGAATGATAGGAAAGGGTAAATCCAATGCGGGAAACTCGACCAGATCTGAACACCGGTGTAGCTTTGTAAATCCCAGATAGGTCCGTGGGGTGGGATTGGAGGCGTCTGACCTGAGTGTGAGCTATATACACGCATTCCTCCCGGTCGCCGTTCTGCAGGTAACTTCATGCATAGCCCCATCTGACGGTGATAAGCCCTGGGATTGGAGATCGCTCCATCTACAACCGCTCATGAGCCGCAAATAGACAAGCCATCGTACCCGCCAAGCACGAAGAAACATGCAAAACGCTGAATGACTGCGGGGAAGCTCCTATCAGCGACGTTCGCCATACAATACACAGTGCGATTCACGTCTAAGGGCCTAATTGAGGGCTTCGATAAGTGTAGGATGCACAAGGCCCCGCAAGCCCGTGTGCCGGTAGAACTCCAAAAACACTCACCGCGCAGCCCCATCTGTACAAAGGGACAACAATACCCAGAGTTCCAGTCACAATGTCCGCTCCGTATGTACGTTATGCATGGGCTATGCACACGCACACACGGCCGGAGGGATACCCGGACCAAACCCACGGTGTAATGCTTATGTGTCGATTCGGAGTCGAGTGGCGGACGGCTGATGGACAGGTGAGCTTCGAGCCCTGAGGGCCTGAGGCCCGAGGGTTGGTGTGAGTCGAATGCTGCGTTTATCGTCCCTTCGCTTCCTAGATTCTCAATGACATGCTAGCCGCCTTAACACAGCCAGTCACCGGTCATGTTGTGATCAGGCTCTCGGGAGCGGCAGTATCGCCTAGGACAGCGAGACCGGATATCAATGAGCATGAAAGATAATGGGTCCTCGTTGAGTAGGTGAAGAAAAGACGAAGAACGTACCTTGGAGGTATGGTCGAGAACTTCTTCCCACTCACGACTCGGAGTTACAATTGTTGTTCGACATGGCATATCCTCGCTGGAAGCGGGCTTTCTGAACAACATCAAGAGCTGCCGCGGTGTAGACTCACAACAAAGGAACATAACATGCTTGACCCTTGCAGCCGTCCCACGTCGTCGCCAGGTCGTCGTTGTTGTTACTATTGAATACTCGGGAGATACTATTAGGAACTGAGCGTTCAAGATGCTATGGCTGCGCGTGTGACTATTGCTGCGAAAAGACATGAGCTGCGCGCGGTGCAGATATAATCGGCGACTTCGGACTCGGTCAACATGACCGTCCAGAGTCAAGACATGAGTACCAGACGCGTAGGAGTGCAGCGCTAGACGCGTCGCTGTGGGGTGGCGGGGTGGCGCGTAGACGTCATCGCTCGCGTCGAGCACCAACTCAAACATTTCGCATATAACAGGCGGCCTACGCGGGGAAGGAGCGCATACACCCATCCACCCTAACTCGCAGGACAACCATGAGCGATAGTGAGTGTCGCTTAGGACGTATGTACACGACTCAGTTGCTGACCCTTTGTTTTGTGTAGACTCGGTCAACGACTTCAACTACCAGAACCGCAACTACCCCCCGGAGAACGACAGTACGTCCCCCCCTCAATTTCTTTCATTTCGAGACACAAGCTCACATATGGGGGTACTGCAGCCACCTCCGAGGGCGGGTACAGCGCCTCCAACACCTTCTCCACGCAGAACCAGCGGCGCGCCGACCCTCAATCTGATTCTCAGAGTCAGACTCAACAGCAATTCTCCCCTATTAACACCGGTCTGATCGACCAGTCCCTCAACGGCGGGCCCATCGGGCGCGAGGTGCAGGACGCCAAGCAGGGTACCGACGAGCGCACGCGGACGCAGTTCTCGCGTGAGGCCCGCCGCGACTTCGACGCGCTCAACCCGTACGGCCGCAACCCTGACGGCGCGAAGGAGATGGGCGACCGACTGGCGAGTGGGTATGCGGACCAGCGCGGGAGGCAGTATGAGAGCGAAAGTGCGGCTGGGAACGATGCTGGGGCTTTGTGAGAGGGGAAAGATTGAGAGACAAGGCCCATGAAGAGATTGGAACTTGTACCATGTAGTGTAGTTGACTTGCGTTCGGGCGTGATCACCTTCCTGTGGCCCTTCCACTCAAAATCCAGATCATAGGTCGGACATGGCATAGGGGATTAAGCGAGGATATCTTTTGTAGCATCCGAGTAGTAGAAACGCCTATAACGCACAAACAGACCCCCTACCATACACCGTGTAGCGTGCTCGCACGTACAACGGACCCACCACACACGGTCGTGCAGGCGACACTCTACTCCTCCTTCTTGCCGACCCGCTTCTCCGCCTCGTCGACCGCCGCCTTGTCCGTCTGCGGGTCCGCTGCAGCACCGAACATGCCACCCGCCTTGAACGGCCGCTTCAAGTCGCCCTCCGCAGGCTTGCCAAAAACGTGGATCGCGACCGGCTTCGCATCGTAGATCGTCTTGATGCCCATGAGCGCTTGAATAAAAAGCGGTTGCGTGTACCTGCGGATTTGCGTGACGTCAGCTCTGATGACTCCCGTATCATGAGGGAAGTGTCGGAAGACGCTTGACAGCGTGAGCAGGGATGCGTGTGTGTTGGAAGAGTCGGTGCGAGAGGGCGATGGGGAGCGAAAGAAGGGAGGATGAGTGAGGGGAAGTGCCACGTACTTCATGTAAATATGCATGAACGCCATCATTGCACAGCCAAAGTATACCGCACGGACAAGCTTGGATGTTTCTTGCAGGTCATAATCGCGCACAGTCGTTGTAACCAGCTTGCCACCATCCTGGCCCTGAAAAAGAACGAGCGATAGGGTCAATAACCCCTGGTCACAACATAGAGGCAAGAGCGACGTACCATCGGACTAGGCTCGACTGCAGCAACCCGACATTCCCGACCTCAGCCTCGCATCTGACAAGGAATGGGAGAGAGGTGAAGTACGCACCATACTTGAGCACGGTCTGGTCGTTCTTCTTCTTGATCTACAAGCGGTCGTGTGAGCTCATCATGACGCATGCGCCCCTCGCGAGCATGAGCACAAGAACACTACGCACCTGCTGAGCGACGTAGTAGTACACGCCGAGGACGGTCACCTGCGTCGCGACATACGCGATCCGCACGTACGTCAGCGTCTGCGGGTCGTCGAAGGGGATCCTCCTCGCCACTATTCGTCATCCCCCGACAAGGTCAGCAACGCCGCACGCGTACGGAGTGGAGAGGAGCATTAAGTTGCATAGAGGATGTGCAGTAGCGGAGACAATACACAAGACCGGAAAGACAGCGGGCCAGGTCAGCACCCGCGTGCACGAAGGACAGCGAAGCGGACAGACCTTGCATGGCACCGAGGGAAATGACGAGGTTGGTCACGGCGGGGTTCATGGCGGTAGCGTCGTGTGGTATAGAGAGAGAAGCCGGAGGACGGAGGTGCCTTCAAGGAGGTCGGAGGGAAGAGTGAGAGGTGCTGAGGAGAGGGAGGACGAGAGGAGTTGCGCCAAAATCTGGGTTAGACGTGTCGCTCCCTTTTGGGGAAGGTATACTGCTCCTCCAAGCACGTGACTCAGGTACCCCAGATAGCTTCGGAAACTGCCGCAGTACCTTGTTCGTCTTTTCAGTATCTACTCATCCACGTCGTTATCCACACAGGCTCGACACACGCCTGTTCTCCTGGATTTTCTATCATATGTGTGTGAAGGTATACGTATAGCCTGGGATGTGTGACTGTTTCGGGCCGGGTCCGGACTGCCGCAGCACTGTTTCCTCGTGAGAGGCTCATATCACTTCTTCAACGTCCTTCGACCTGCCCTACTCCCATCACACCCTCCTCCACTCCAAACAACTACTGCCCACTTTGATATTTTACCTGATGGCCTCCGTCCACGTTAACACCGTCACGCGCGACACAGAGATCTGGGTCGACGATCCCGTTGTGCTCATTTCGAAAGACGGCACGGCCTTTCGTCTTTCAAAAGATCGCCTGATCCGGGCTTCTCCTGTCTTTGCAGACATGCTCCAGGGCGCCCAGCCCGGCGATGATGTAGGCGATTTGTTGGATGGGTATCCGGTTGTGCGGTTGGACGATGACGCCGACGGTCTGCGGCACTTCCTTCGCATGGTCATCAATGATAATAGCGCGGTAGAGGGCAGGTGCGTATTCTCGTTAGCTTCATTCTTGCAATTGCATTTGCTATCTGCAGGTTGTCTGTGCCCAATTCGAGCGCGGAGAAACCAGCTACATTGATGATGTCAGTCAGGGACAATTGTCGATGGACCTGCTGACGCTCGGCAATCGTAGGTGCTATCCGTTCGCGACGGTTGCCAGTGCCACCCTTATTGCGCACAAGTATCAAGCCGACAAACTATTGGAGGATACTTGTCTCGACAAAGCCTTCACGTACTCCTTGCTCAGTCGTCAGTGGTCCACGCAGTGGAAGGTGGTCGAGTTTGGTGGCATAGGACTAAAAGTTAGACCTCAAGACGTTTTCGCCGTTGTCAACCTTGCGCACACTCTCAACAAGAAAAAGTGGCTCCCGCTCGCGCTGTTCGTATGCTGCACGGGCGGAGCTGCTGCCCTGCGGAATGGAGTTGCGAGGGAGGATGGCAATCGAGCGCCTGACGGATGAGGACTTCGAATGCTGCCTCGATGCTATTCCGCGCCTCACCCAAGCGGCGAGGAAGATCATTGAAGAAACCTACGATTCGAAGCGAGCGCGGACGTTTCGGGACTGCCTCCATAAAGACGGCCGGTGCCAGACTCGGGTGACGAAGCTACTCCAGGAGGCCATGAGCTGGTACCAGGGACTCAGGCTAGCACTTCAGCTTGATCCATCCCTTTTCTACCATCACGGCTATCGTTCCGATGGGCTCTGCCATGAATGCCACGGGTGGCTGTAGGATTGGCATGCCCAATGTGGCGAGAATGCGTTTTATCGGCTACCTTCGTACTTCTCCCTTGATGGAAAAGGTGAACCATTGGCAAAGAAGGGGGAGGGAAATGCATGATCGGATGGCTTGGGCATTATTGGTGAAGGTGGTGCGTCCCCGCCGTTTTATTATCGTCGTATCTCATTCAAGTCGCCAGTTATAGTTACCAAAAGGGGGCCATATATGTCTAGACATTCCGTTGCGCGAGAATATGGAGCTACTCATTGGCTCGCTGATGAAGAGTACGAACCCTGCAGCAATCATCGTTCGAGATCATTTTGACGTGGACTGCTGAAGTCACATCGAGGGAAACTTGCCTTCGAGTTGTGCGTGTCCGTATGATGGTGTTACTGCTGTGTCATGCAGGAATACTACTGAGAGGCCTGGTTGTAACTTCACGTTCATGATTATGAGTTGATTGCGTCAAATGAGGAAGAGTCGTGCGAGCATCCAGGTTCTGCGTGGACATATCATTAATATTATGTGGAGTAGCGCCGGGTGACCTCGGGTGACGTCAGAACCTATCCAGCGTTAGACTGGCCATCGAAGTCCTCAAACACGCTTATATACCCTGCGTCGCGTTCTTCCACCCCACGCTTTCCCTCCAGCCCACCATGAACGAAACTGTGTCCATATCACGCGCAGCCTCCATCTCCCGCCCCGCTAGCAGAGCGAGCAGACATGGTTCGACCATATCCCGCAGCCAGTCGCTCATCCAGAAGAACATCGCCCCGCACGACCTCCGCCCCTCCGACATCCTCATCGAACGCTTCACCGCGTGGAAGGCCGTCGTCAAACAGCTCATTGCTTACTTTGAGGGCATCGCGGACATTGAGAACAACGTCGCACGCGAGATGACGAAGCTCGGCGCCGTCATCCAGGTTCCGTTTCGTGCTGGGAACCAGTTCCTGGGCGAAGGTGGTCTCCAGGTTGGTCGCGCATCCTCGTCGGTCTTTGGGAGCTCTCGCTTATGCTTTGAGCGCAGGATATCTTCTATGGCATCCGTGACAAGACACGCGCTATTGCAGACCAGCATGCAAACTTGGGGCGTACCGTTGACGGTTCGATTGTGCAACATTTGCAGAAGTTGCGGGCGGAGATCAAGGCGCATATCAAGGTATGTCAACGAACCCATCTATATTTGCACGTCACTCCCTTGCATGTCATTATGAATGGATGTATGCGCCCGGATACGTTTGCCCGAGCTTCGGGCTACATGGTGGGGTAAGCCGTGAACAGGCTATGACGTCCCCACCTCTGCCCTATCGCAAGCCGGCAAGCCTATTCGCTACGCTTAGTCGTCGAATTCAGTCGGATTTGACTATGCGGCGGATAGTGGGAACATGGCATTTGGGTGTTGGAAGTCATCGGCCACGGCCATCAGTGCATCAGTGGCAATTGCACACATACAGACTGTGCCCTGCCACATCATCTGTTGACCATGAATTCTCTCACAGAACATTCAGAACGACACGGGAAAGCTCGCCACCGCTGTAGCCAAGGAACGCGAGCTATCTGCGAAACTCATCGGTGACCTCGGCACCAATGTCTCAGTGCTCAAAAACACCCCTCTCAATGTCACGGCACGGACAGACCCCTATGTTGCCAACCAAGCTGTGGCTCGCCAGCTGGTCAAGCAAGTTCACACCGAGAACGCGTTGCAGAAGTCCTTGTTGCTCACTCAAGCGTCGTCTGCCATGTTCGAGGCCTCGCTCATCCAGGCGCTCCAATCAGCCTGGGCGACATTCGCTGAATGGCGCACTCGTATGGACAGCGCCATCGGCGAGCTCTGGGGAAATATCCAACGCGACATGTCCGCTCTTCCTCCGGATCGCGAGTGGATCTCGTTCGCCGCGCGCGAGGACCATCTTGTCGACCCGGAGACGCCTCTACGTGATCCCCAAATGATCAAATACCCGAGTAAAGACGATCCGAGCGTTATCCCTGTCCACACTGGCCTCCTTGAGCGCAAGAAGCGGTACACTCGGACGTACCGAGAGGCGTACTACGTCCTCACGCCGGCTGGGTTCCTCCACGAATACCCTTCCTCCGATCCCGCGGTGGCCGACCGCCCGCACTTCAGCCTCTTTCTCCCGATGTGCACGCTCGGCCCGCCGTCCTCGTCCAACGGGAAGAGTCACAAGTTCCACATCGAGGAGCGCAAGGACGGTATGGGCACGACACGGTCTGGGTCGCTTCGCGGTCTGCGCGATTCCCTCACTGGGCGCGGGCACGGCAGTGGGCGGGCATGGGCATTCCGCGGGCGTTCGCACGACGACATGATGGAGTGGTGGAACGACATCCGGATGCTCTGCGCGCGGTACCTGGTCGCGACCGAACAGATGGAGCGCTCTGGCCCTGTCGCGGCGGCGGTCCGTGCGGCGGGGTATACGAGTGAGGAAGACGGCATCAACACGGAGGACGAAGGCTCGAGTGTGGAGGAGGAACAGGACGAGGAAGACGACGCTGTATACGTCGAGGCGCGGGACGTGGCTGATGGCGAAGAGGACGCTAACCCGCCGGAGTACTCAAACCACGGGCATGGCACAACGGCGCGCGACATGGAGTATGGGGGAAACGGATACCCCGTGAGAGGCCGCACGCGCACTTCTTCTGCAGCCGAGAGGCGTGGCTGACCTCGTTCGTTCGCAGGTCGATAAGAAGCCGTTCGAAAACGCGGACGGCGGCGCGAACGTGTCCAGGCGGCCGAGCAAGCGGCAGCAGGAGAAGGCTCCTGAGGGCCGTCCACCGCATGTCCCTGTCGAAGATGGCGACGCTGGAAATGCCCTCGCTGAGAGTCGGTTCACGGAGGGTCTCTGAGGACAATCCCGGTTTTGGTTGGTATGTTCATGGTGTACGAAGGGTCTCATGTATTGTCTCAATCTGTATTCTCCCGGAATGACAAGAACTCTTCTTCCTACTGTTTGTCAAATTCGTATCGAAACATCCAGCTCACTGCACCTATATTTACTCGTACATCTATGTACACTCTGCCCTCTGCTATCAACCCGCCCCGGAAGTCGAACCTGATTCTGTAGTAATCATCTGCTGATCGTTCTCGTACTCTTCATCATCATCAGCAGGAACGATGGTGGAACGTATGGACCCCAGAAAGTCCGTAAACACAAGTGTATCATAGCACTCGTGTTCGCTGTTGTCCAGGGAGCCGTTCCCGCGACTACGACGGGAGCACAGGTGCAGCGCCTTGCACTCGGAAGCTTGTAAGTCGAGGAGGAAGCGCGTGACGAGAACGGAGGTGAGCCTATAGGATGAGTAAGTACATATGCACCAGGTTTCGAAACAACGACAAAGACTCAACGGGTCAGTGAAAGCCGTCGCATAGCTCGTTTTGTTGGACAGTGAGACGATCTGCGACAATGAATGCGTATGAGCCCAAAGGACGATAGTATGGCGAAGGC
Source organism: Fomes fomentarius (assembly GCA_022606135.1). Classification (NCBI taxonomy): domain Eukaryota; kingdom Fungi; phylum Basidiomycota; class Agaricomycetes; order Polyporales; family Polyporaceae; genus Fomes; species Fomes fomentarius. The sequence continues at coordinate 3,060,816 of JABYQN010000004.1, read as the reverse complement.
GGCCAGTTTATTGGAGGAGGAGAGAGACATTACCGAGAGTAGTGTCAATGTTAGGTGCACAGAGCTGAGGGTGAATAGAACGCTGTGGGGTGTACGATCCAATCAGCGTGTATATAGTACAACTACGGTCTGGGATGTGCTCTTACACGAAGTATATGATCCCTATATCCACACGCCCATCAGGGAGAATTGGGGAATGGGGCAGAGTTCTAACTCACCATCACGAAGGAGGACACCCGCTAACGTGTCGCGGTGTGGCAGGCCCTTGCCCTTCTTTTGCAACGTGCGCCATGTGAGGAAGATGAGAACGGCTTCAGCCCCCATCAGGCAAGTGCGAGAGGCGATAGTGACTAGAGGCAAATGTGCGAACGTAAGCCCGATGTCTTGGGCACTGAATCGTTGCGCGGGATTACTGATCACTCACAACTGCAGCGCAGTTTGTCAGCGCCACGAGGACAAATGCAACAATGATTGTTTTTTTTCACTCACCTCTTTGCAACCGTCTGGTCGATATGGTTGACTATCGAGCACCCCAACTTTGGGAGGTACACGCCGTCGACGCCATATGCGTATACGCTCTATCCGGTTGTTCGGCAGGAATCTTAGCATTGCAAGCAGACAACGCCGAAGGAGGAAACGCACCAGGTTAACTGCGAATGGCACTATTGACAGCAGGAACACCAAAACGCCGAGCATTCGATTGCCACTCAAGGCAAACGTTCGAAGGCCTGAGAACGCTGTAAGCATCAAGGTAGTCAGTGTACTGGAGGTTTCTTGCGGCGGCCCGGATCTTTGAGCGCACTTGACCAAACTAGCGTGGGGAAGGTGCCAACCCCTGTGCTGACATTCGAGAACGTGTTGCAGCTGACAACGGACAGCAGCGTAAACCTGCGATCGAACATAGCAAAGATCTTTCTAGTACGTGCCTCTGAAAGCACCGGTGAGTAGATGGCCAAAGGAATCGGATGCAAACGAGCTTGAGCTGGCACTAACTTTCTCGGTGGCGAACAGGGCGACAGGGATCTGATAGCCAATGTATAAGAGCGTGAAGTATCTGTTGGCGTAGAACAGAATCGCTGCGCCGTTGAACTTGCGTCGCCAGAAGAACGTGATTTCTTGGTCCAGAGTTATGCAGTAATCGTAGAATATGATGGCTGTGAACAGCTACGTGAGCGGCGCAAGCTCCTGGTTGATCAGATCATTGTGGCGCCACCTTTGGCGGCCCATACCACGTAGGGTAGTGGCATACTGTAGGAAGCAGACCGGCGGGAGGTCGTTACCATGATGCAGGCAGAGAATGACTGGACAGAGGACGTACAGGCCAAGATATTCGTCGATAATCGCTTGTGTTTGAGAGCTCGAGTCCGACATGGTGGACGAGACGTGGGGTGCTGGCGTACAGACCCAAGGTGTGGGGAGATAAGGAGTTGAATATAGGGTTCACATTGATCTGCGATGGTGGTCATGCGCCGTGTCTTTTCGCTTCCGTGCAGCCTTATTCCACAAAGTGGTTGTTGCAGGGAAGCGGTGGCCACACCGGAAGGCTTCTAAACATGTTTCTGAGATACTCTGGACATCCACCACAACATTAGTCAGGTATATATCAAGGAGTGTAATCAGGAGTGAGGCGGTGGCTAGACTTACCTGCTTTCCGAAACGAACAGTCACGGGTGTACGCATCTGGACTACTCCTAGCATGCGCGATAGAACGGTTCGAGCCCGGACCCAATCGTGGCATCCTAAAATAACCCAGAGGAACCATAGAACTTGGGACTCATCACCACCGATCTGATAGGATGGAGGTCGGAGGCAGTGGAACGCGTCTCGAACGCGTCTATTACCTCAGGCATGGAATGGAAGTGAGAGCCTGAGGCTACTGTATTGATGTAACCATTCATCATAGAGACCTACATGCATCGGATAAGCGGGACCAGTACCGCAATTCCTTGCGTCTGACGGTGACTCTCCTGAAGCTCACTTTTGGGTTACGCCAAAGCTCGTATGAGGATCGCCAGATTGACAGTGTAAGCGTTCGTGGGGCCGGAGCTGGCCGGAAGCTGAGTTGTGTGCGTGGGAAGGGAATACTTACTAAGGCTTCTTTTTTATGATTGGGATAGCGACTCTGAGTCAATAAATTTTGTGTATCATACTGTGAAGGAATGTCGGTTGAGAGGAACGTAAAGTCCGAGGCCAGGAAGCCGTTCAGTACAGAATCGATCATCAGGTGGTCCGAACTTGATCCCCTCTTCATCTCACATCCCTGACAACTTACAAGAAGAATCCGCCGGCGCTCCTGCTCTTCCAGAAGCCAGTCGGGTCCACCTGCTGCTGGACGCTCTGAGCGAGGCTCCTGGAGTCAGGGTGGATCCTGCCCCAGTAGTCCTCGCGCCAGTAGCCGTCATTGAAGAAGAGCGGGCGGTAGACATCTGGAACCCTGCCGTCGCTGACTGCAGTGTCGACGATCTGCTTGATGCCACCGTACACCTCCTGAGTCGCGCGGTCGATCTTGTCGTCAGTCGAGGGCAAGCCCTTCAAGTAGGAGAAGTCGAACTCGAAGATGATGCGGTCCGCGGAGTCGTCGAACGCGATGAGGTCGCCAGACCCGCCAAGACCCTCGTCGATCTCACGCGCCTTGCGGGCGAACGCGGCCGGGTACGGCTGGAAGGCGACGGAGGCGATGAGCCCGGGGACCTCGGAGTACGACTTGGAGACGTTGACCCAGTGGTTGAAGACCTCCTCGAGGTGCGCGTTCGTCGTATCGATCGCTGCGGGCGAGTCGGCGGGGAGGAGGGGCGTGGTCTCGGTGGCGATCGTGTAGACGCTTCCCTTGACGATAGCCCAGTTGTTGAACGACAAGAGGTCGTAGTAGCTGCGCGTCTTGGCGGTGTTGATGCCCGGGTTCAGAGAGGTGAACGCGTCAAAGACGCCGGGGGGCGGAGTGGGGCCGTCGTAGAAGAGGAACATGATCCAGATGTGCAGAAGGTTCGACAGGGTGATCTCGGAGGTGAGGATGATACCTGCCTTCTCGTCAGGGTAGTTCTGGGTGAAGTTCCGCACTGCTTGCAGCAGCTCCGTCGACTTCTCCGCCCCGAAGACGAGGTTACCACCCCAGACCTGGCCGACGGGATGGGCGGCGAGCGTGTAGGAGGTGACGATCCCGAAGGCGCCGCCTCCGCCCTTGAGGACCTTGAAGAGCCCCACGTTCGTGGTACTAGAGGCGGTCGTAATGGTACCGTTGGCGAGGACCACCTCGAACTCGAGGACGTTGTTTGCGGCCCAGCCATACTCGGCAGACAGGAAGCTCAATCCGCCTAGAAACAGATGATCAACTTCCTGTCTTCGTTTGATGCAGGACAAACTTACCACCAAGGATATAACCACCGACGCCCACGTTCCCAATCCGTCCCCCTACGATAGTCACATTCGTACCATCCAGCACCTTGACCACGTCCTCCCATCTGTTGCCTGGGCCCACCCGTACCGTCTGGGAATCCTCGTCATACGTGACCTCGTTGAGGTCGGCAGTCGAGATGAGCGGGCCGCCGTCGATGCTCGCGAAGTAGTTGTTCGGGTTGTGTCCCCCGGACTTGACAGCGAAGGTCTCATTGTTCTTGAGCAAGGTCTTGATCACCGTGGACACCTCCTGCGCTGTGGCAGGCTTGATGATGCATGCGGGCGTGAGTGCCGCGCAACCAGCGGACCTGAAGACGTAGTGCGCATGAGTAAGACCGTTACTATCAAGTTCGAAAGCACGAATGGCACGGCACGTACCAGTACTCGTTGTTCTCGGTGGTAAAATCCAAGTCTAATGGACGGCTGATCTTGATGTTGGATGAGGACTTCAGGGCTTGGCAGGTCACTGATTCGCCGTTCGCGACAGCCGCCAAGTATGCGAGGCCGCACAAGGCGGTAATCGAGCGGAGAGAAGGCATGGGCTCCACAGCAAGCCCAAGCTATGGAACTCGAGATAGTGAGTGTGGGGGAGGACGCAGATGATTCTGACTTGCATGTCATAATATGCGCTACCAGTATATAAGCAGTATCGATTGGACCGTTTCCCGTGTCATTGTCAAGGCACCCGAGCTTGCGAAGAAGTTAGCCGATCGTTACGCTCGATTGAGAACTCTGGGGACTGAGTACCCGCGAGAGGCGAGCCTGTTGCAGCTTTGATCAGACTCCTTACGCAGAGCATCCGATCGGCCCCCGCCATAACTTCTTCATGCACTCAGGTACAAAGCAAATAGCTTCTTGACGAGCTCACCCGGCCCGCCCGTCGATTGTTGCGATGCGTATGGCGTGCGGGGACGATATTCAAATGTCACGAAGCTTGGTCCAATATCGTATTGTAAGGTCACCAGGTCTCCCAACCAACGGCGGAGAACACAAAATCCACATGCTCTTTCTCCGAAGTCTGGCCCAGTGAGAGCCCGACCATCAGATATCACAAACGGTCCCGGAATATTCTAGCAGACATCGTTCCGTCGAGCGTGGGCAAATGGGCTGATTCTATGACGACCATGAACACGAAACACTGGCAAAAAGTAGCCTGATATGGTAGTTCCGACAGTCAGAGTTTAAACTTTACAGTGTTTCCTGCAGAAGTGGCCTAACTTGAAGTACGATAGGATCCCGGATGTCCAGTGTGAAGTTCCTGCGCTTGTGCAGCGCTCAACCACAATGATATATATTGGTCAAGGCCCATGGACCACGGCGGACAGTAGTCCTCGACTGCAGTATAATCCGGTGGAATTTACCCCATTCGGTGCTCGTTCCGCGCGTCCCGCTCTCACATAGATGCTTTTGATTCCCGCGGTCAAGTAGCCGATCGCGACTAGACCATCTTCGCGTGCCTGGGGTATTACATACATACGTCACGGAGAAAACACGAGAGAGAGAGCATAAGAGAACATATGTAGCAATAGGCTACAGCATACGTAATCCAGAGCAGTACCAAGGCAATCGAAACCATGCCACGCTCCATGAGATCTGTCTGGGCAGCCTCTCTTTCTTGTGCCACTGCAAGCTGGTCGAAACTCAAACAACGAACTTGTAGCCTGCTAGCGTGCGCACAGCATGCCGCGTTCGGTCGGGCGTAGTACGAGAGACTCTATCCGTGGCTATGCCAGCATGTGCCAAAGCGACTCGATTGACGAGGAGGGCCATAGGCCGATGAACTTTGGCCCGTCTACACCAATACACTCCGAGTCAAGCAATCAAGTACCCAAGGTCGAGGACTGTGGAAATGTCTCGACCCCGAAGTGTGTATCAAGGTGGCTGAAGCTTGAAGGCCCGAGGGAGCTGCCAGTGAAGCACTGACGAATGTCGATCTCGGTGTTGCATACGTTTGTACCATAACTTCATGCATAAGTCGCCGTGCGGCGTGGCGTTGGACGGTAGGGTACAATTACCATGCTCCGCGGGGATCAGACATAAGTATTACTATCTTCCCAACCTACACCGACTGGATGAATGAGTAGTAGACCAAGTCAGCAAACTCATATCATAGCCCTTATGATCCACGTTCATTATACTAATGCTCGTCTCACTAGTCCACCTCAACATTCCGAATCAACTCCGGCATCTTCATCCAAAACTCGCGTCGTCGATCCTGCTCGCGAGCGCGCAACATTGTTTCGCACTCGTCACATATCCGCTTCGTATCGCACAATTGATCGATCTGAGAGCGGAGGTGCGTGCCCAGCGGATCGCCGTTCCATGCGCCCTTGCATGACTCAACGCCAATACCCGCATCTGAAGCTGCCGAGCAGGCTGTACGCTCCAAAATATTGTTGCTGCACGTTCTGCATCTCCCCGGAAACAGCAAGATGCTAATTGGGATGGGAATGGAGTCCGTGTTTCTGCACGTTGTGCTTGCCCCGCTCTTCAAGATGCTCAAGGCAATGAGAGCGGACTCCTTCGCGAAGGCCTTCTGAAGAGTCCAGCAGAGCGCGATGTCGTGTATGGCAAGTCGTTCGACTGTCCCATCTGCACGCTTATGCCCCTTCAAGATGTCGTGAGGGGAAAGCTGAGCACACAGATAGAGGGCGGAAGGGAGCATATCAATCCACTCGGAGACGGCGCGGAAGAGGTTGACCGCCTCGATGGCGTCATGTGAGCGCAAGAGTGTACCCGAAGATCTCTGCTCCTCGTTCTTTTCCCAGACGTCGAAGTCCTTGGGGAAGAGGCTGCGGAGACGAATGGCAGTCTCTTCGAGGACGAAGGATATGGAGTACTTGTGCGCCAACCGTGCGGCAGCAGCGAGGTCGGCAAAGTGGATTGGTCTGATCTGCTTCAGGTAGCTGTGAGGACCGTCTCTATACTATTACATCAGCGTGTAGCTGACATCTTCGCTAGCAGAACTCACTCATAGCCATCGTACAGGATCCGGAGGAGGTGCTTGAGGTCATGAGCGGAGTCGGATGCACGTACCACCGAGCACCCCTCAGGAACATCCTCCTGAACCACACCTTGTGGCTGCACAAGATTCAAGAAGGTGTTGGAGTGGCGAGATATCATGGAACGATGGACCCGGAAGCATGTATGTTCTGCGACGATGAGGAGATTCCCGTCGCTACACCACACCTCCGAGTCACGCTGCACGTCCTCGGAAACCATGCCTGAGTCTCGCGATCCTTGGGTGACTAGAAATACTGTTGAGAGACGTCCGTACGCTCCTCCTTTTGAGCCGGTTACAGACTTACTGCGCATAATGGACTTATACTAGAGCACTGGGCGTCCCTGATCGCACAAGCTGAATCATGATCGTCATGAACATCAGGGGCGACGAAGAAGATGAGATACGACACACCTCATTCAAGATGAGACCCTTGGCGTAGATGGGAAAGAGAGCGAGGTGTAACCTAGCTCGAATATAAGGGTTATCAGTTGTGCCCTGGGGAAGTCTGACGTAAGTTACCGCAGCACAGAGAAGGAGCACTGAGCCGCTCGAGAAGTACCTTCAGTAAAGCAACAAGTACCATATTGTTTGGAAGAGTGCAGCACCAGACGCTGTCTTCCAAAGAACCGCAGGAGTTTTCCTTCGTAACGATTTCAATGATCCGAACTCGAAGCTTGCGGGTGATTACTGTGACGTGAGACGCAGAATGGTTGATAACGATAAGTCAAGACCACACAGTCCGATACTCGATAGCACAAAGCAATGTGAATTCGTCCGTGATCCAGTGAATTGCCAAGTTGTATGGAGCCTGCATGCACCACTGTTCAGCAATCGGTCTCCAGAGCCACAAAAAACTGTTTGACAAACCTTGTCCGGTCACCACAACATCACATCGTCAAAACTCGTCTCTACTACCAGGGTGTGATGATACCTACATATACGTCACACAAAGTGAGCGTCCGGCGGGATAGAGCGCGACCGAAAAGCCTTGGCAGTGTGTCGTTCGTTGCGGCAAAGTGAGATGGTCTAGCAATGATCCAGACCCACTGAGAAAGTGTCATGTACTGTATGCACGTTCGAGTTCTGTGCCATGCCTAAAACCAGTGGCCCTATCAGATTTCAAGGGCCGGGCGTCAGAAATCGCCATTGCGCCCCGCCCCATGGTCGTCGGGTTGTTTGATCGCAATCCACAAAGAGGCGGGATATACCACATGCTGCTCGTGATCGTCGTCAATGATCCTAACCTAGTGAAGTGGGTATGTAGAACATACCAGTGTCCTCGCACGTGGTATCTTGATTCGTGGAGTGTGTGCCAGAAGAACATGTCAAGTCAGCAGAACAAGCGAGCCACTGCGATTGAGCCTATCTAGATCTGTTGTTTCAGCCCGCAATGCGTTTCAAAGGGAAATCAACATGTATAACCAAAGATGGCGAAAGCTAGTCCATATGCGAGACAAATAGTAGTAAGGGAAATTGGAAGACAGCCTATCACAGTGCGCTCGCAAGCCGACCGACTACCCATATTCTAGAATCCCCGGAGGTAGTCAATTGTCATATATGTACGTTACGATGCAGCTGACGAACTCACCAACTTCATGAGATCTCCTGCTTCAAGCGAAAGAAATTCATCAACACCTCACCGCCCGAGGGTGAGTCTCCCTACCCACACGCCTTCATCTCTAAGCCCAGATCAATGAGACCTCGATGGTGGTACAGTCTGGCTGTACTTCATCGCGTCCTCACGGTCTGTCGGGGCAGAGACGACAATACTCAACGGAACTTCGAAGGTCGTATGATTGATGGCTCGTGTCTCGATGAGGGGAGTGCTCACGCCTGCTTCAGGATCTTCAGAGGCCTCAGCAGCAAACCGAGCCTCTTGAGTAGACGTAACGATAGAGAGAGCAGATCCCGAAGCAGCAGTGAGCTTCGCCTTCCGGGCCTTCCGGCGCTCGTTAATGACGCGTGCCTTGATCTCGTCCATCTTGTTGTCGACGTGCCACATCGCGTAGATCGTGACGGAAACGGTGATCAGAATGAGGATCACCTTCAGAGCGATCGTCGTCGGTGAGTTTTTCTTACCTAACAAACGCAGTCAGTCCCCTCCTCATAGGGATCGATGAAACACATACTTTCGTCCTCGCCGTGTGTCTGGACCCCAAGATATACACCGGCGAATTGCTTCGGAAGGGACAGAAAGGCGGCAGCGAAAAAGGTCCAAATACGTATACCAGCGGTGGCAAAGATAGCAGTGGCCACTGGGAAGGATGTAAGTCTGCATGCGGGTAGGTACACCATGCATTGATTGACGCACCGTGCCCAGGAATGGCGCTAAATCGAACCGTGGTAGCTATCCTGATGCCGCCGTCGCGGAGGACCTCCGAGATAAGGGCGTACTTGAGATTCTTCTGCTCAGCTTTCTCTCCCCGTCCTCTGCAGCAGTATCGGAAGGTGCTATAACCATCCACCCTCAGAGACGATCGGGCGGTGCACCAGGATGAACGACGTACTAATATGTGACGAGCTCACCCAGAAGGGTACCCGCGGCGACGATGCCAAAGCCGATCCAGATACCCCAAACGTTTCCGCACATAATCGCAAGGACCTCATGTCCAAGGAGCTGATGGGAGAACACCGTAAGCCATTTGTCACCGGCATCCGAGCATATACGTACCGGAGGAAACGACAGAATGACCATAATCCCGATCGGAACAGCCCATGCACCTGGGGTCCTGAGAGAAAGGCAAGACACTCAACATTATATTCTCGGTGGCAGAGGAGAATCTGGAGGAAGAGAGCTCACCGTCTCAACCAATCCGTCACAGGATGAAGTGCATCGACGATCTTTCCTTGCAACGCGAGAAACGCGATCAAACCACCGATGAGGGCAAGTGATACAGTCAGTCTCACTGTCCCAGCCCCAGTCCCAGTCCGTGTCAGCTGGGCCGCTGCGTTGTAGTCAATAGATCTAGAGAATGACCACGTACACAGGTTTCTGGGGTTCTTCAGCCATGTCGGATTCGTGTACTTCCGATAGTCGATCCTGCACGTGCGCACTTTCCGGCGTAAGACTTCGGCTTCTGTTGGAGTCGGACTCGGCGTGCGCGTAACCTCGCGGGCATATTCAACAGGCTCAATCTTCTGGGACGGATGGTAGAGCGTTGCGGAGGAAACGGTTGGAGGAGCGTGTGAGTCCTCGGGCCCGTTGTAAGGGGGGTAGACGTTGGTGGATATCGCCTCAGATGCAGGCCGCTTCGGCCTGGGTGCGAAGAATGACGTAGATTGGCTAAGATCACAGTCGAGGTGAGTTACAGAGGATGGTGACACGATACGGAACGACTCACCTCATGGTACAAAAGGAACAAAGAATAGAGCGTCAGAGGAAGAAAGGAGAAGGACAAGCGGTAAGAATGGGAGAAGGTGACGGGGGAGAAGAAAGTGAGAATACGTATGCCATACTTATCTCGAGGGCCTTAAGAATGCACGGAGGCATCCCAGAGGCCAGGAGAGCTGCTCCCGCTTTCGAGAGAGGGTTCAAGCCCTTGCAGACTGCGCAGATAGTCCACCGCTAATCATTCTCTATTCAATCGCGGAGGGGCGGGGTTTGTGGGAGTGTACTGACCATGATCGCCAACTCGACACCGCCACTCCGACGTCCAATCTACCTCGTCTCCAGATCTGCAGAATGATGGTCAGTGTCCCGATGCATATTCGCAGATATTTACCCCTCCTACCCTTCCACCTCCACCTGATCATTCTCTTCTAATCTATAACCATGGTTGCTCATGCGAGGATGGTGCTGCATGCTAGAGTTGTCGTCCGCACTATCGCTTGAGTAAGATAGAGTCACTCCCCACGCCCCACAGCCCATAACGGTATGCCAAGCATCGCAGTCGTGTTCCAACACAACCTTGCACTTTCCGAGCCTGTAGGATCAAAGACGCAGTGCGAGTCCGGGTACTCGGTGCGCGGTTTTGAGCCAGAATAGCCGGAGGTTTCGGGCACTCGCGCCTTTCTCCAGATGTGCGAGGCGGTGCTGGATATGAGCAGCGCAGCAACACGCGGTGTCCAGGCGTTTCAAGGACTCAACAATGTGACCAAAACGTCCGCAAATGTGGCTTGGCAATGTGTCATTCCTTGCGGAAAAGCGAAGTGACCCAGCAGTGATAAGACAAAACGTCGCGCGCGTCAAATACATGCCGCCCTATCGAAGAGCCCGCCAATCGCGATTCCGCAGAGGATGGCCGATACTAGTACTGCAACAAGATGCCGATCTCGAACGAATACTGCTCACTGGTTGTCGTCAAGAATTTGCATTGGCAAGAAATGAACGTGGAACACTGAGCACCTCACCGGGCGTTCAACGTGCTGACAATCGTACCTTGAAACGGGACTGCCAAGGGCAAACTCCGATAGTTGAGCGCCCTGGACGTTCGGTGGTATCTATCCGAGGTTTGTCATCTCAATGTGTGATGAATGTCAATGTATACAATCCAGAGACCGCGGAGACGAAACTAGCCATGTCCATGGGAAGGGGCAGAGACTGCGGAAGCAGTCAAGGAGTTGTCAACTGATTGGGTCCACGACCTGCCGGACTAACTCACCGCTCTCACGACGCCTTTCCCTGCTCCAAGTCGAAGAACTTCGGGAGATTCGCCAACATCTCCGCACACATCTCGACCGAACGTGCCAGGAGCTGCTTACGGCAGCTCGCGCACAGCTGGTACTGCAGCGCGCTGTACGCCTTCGGCACCGGGTTGCGGCAGTCCAAGCGCACAAAGAGATCGGAAAGGGGGTAGATGGTGCTGTCGGCCGCATGCTGACTGTGCATCTGCTTGATGACATCCTTGCATATGCCGTTTTCCGTGCAGCTCTGTCGCCACAGGTAGTTTCCCCACCTGTCTGACGCGTTGAACACTCGCTGTACAATCGCGTGGCACTCCCACGATAGCGGGACCATGGCTTTCGCGCAGCGACTGTAGTCCTCGTCCGTCAATCGTGCGTTCGACTTGTCTTCTCCCAATACCCCGTTGCGTAGTTGGAGTGGGTCACATAGGCAGCAGAGGTAGAGGGCGAATGGGAACGCTTCGGGTATCTCAACGAGCCGGAAGAGGTCGACGGCGTCGATGGAGTGCTTGAGCTCGATAGTGACATTGCAGGTCTGCAGCCAAGTACCCCAACGGTTGGCCCATGCATTCGCGGAGTCTACCCAACGAGGCCCAGGACAGAAGAACTTGATTGATACTTGTGCGCGATGCGGACCATCACCGCAAGGAACGTATACGATATTTTGGCGCGGTAAAGGTCTATTCTGCAGGACGCAGATATAACAAGCGATGTATCAGTGTGGGCCGACATTGGGGGAGTTCGGGAGAACTCTCACTCGTAACTCGGAACCAGCAGAGTCAAGAGGAAGCGACGGAATTCCTGCGATCGCTCTGAGACACGTACGACCGGTACACCGTCTACCGTCTGACCCTCGTCTGGATGGGTGGTGGCGAACATATCTTTAAAAACGGAGAAGCACGAGCGAGGAGACCTTTGTAGACCCGGAAGGCGACGGAGTCGCTGGCGATGATCACGATATTTCCGTCCTCCAACCAGTACTTGTCGTCCTTCACAATCCCTCCAACCTCGGGTCGAGAAGTGTCGGTGGGTGTGGATGCAGATACTGCATCAGGGGGACGATCGTCGGCCATCTGATCTGTCCAGACATCGCTAGCGTAGTCAGTTGATGAAGAACGAAGTTGTTAAACAACATACTCTTCACTCGTACGCCTGATCTTGCGATTGCGAAATGTTGTAGAGAGATCTGCACTGAGTAGTATCCAGGAGTGCGTTTGCGATGAGTCTCTAAAGCCGTGTTGGTTCCCACGCAGAACGTGAGCTAAACCTTGTCGTTCTCCCCGATGCGGTACTTAGATATCTATTTACCCCAATCTCTAGGTCTGTGACGCACCGTTGGGTGACGTCGTCAACAGCGGAGACACACACAATAGATACTCATGCCACCCATGACACCAACACAAGCACGATATGGTTCAGATACATACCTTCAGCAGCTCAGCGCTCAGGGCCAGGATTAGACTCATAGCTGGGGACTGTGGGGAAAATTTACAAAAAGTTGCGCAATTGGAGCTTGCCTTCAAGCGCACCCACTACTCGTACAAACGGTGGTTGGTACATCCTCTGCACCATTACGTCAGTGGCCGACAGCATATCCAGGCAAAGTATACGACGTACAGATATTGGTGTGTTCTCTTTCCAGGCTCCATATGTAAGCCATTCTCATATCTCTCTTGGCTGGTCCAAATGCTCCGGCCCAAAGCTATCTGGCAGAAGTTCGCTTATACTCGTCTCCTTCACTCCGCCGTCCGGAATGCCTTCCACCAGGCGTTTCTCGTGGTCTGCAGGGATGAGAAGGATGGGCATGTCCTGCGCGCAGAATTCGCGGATGACTTGACGACACATCCCGCACGGTGAGATGGCAGACTTGACGTCGCTATCAGGGTCGAAGATGTCAGAACAGAGTAGCGGGATAGGGATAGTGGTCTCTTTACGTGACGACTGCCAGAGCGGTGAACGACCGTTTGCCCTCGCTCTGTAGTGCACGGATCAACACCACAATAGAAGATAGTATCGGAAATCATGCTTACGACAGCTTTCACGAAGGCGGTTCGTTCTGCACATATCGTTCCTCCTATCGGCGAGATTTGGACAGTTCTTAGCTCTCAGTAGACGACCACCAAAGATATTCGCACCATACGACGCATTCTCAATGTTTGCGCCCTTGATGATCTCGCCGGTGGTGGTAAGTAGGGCTGCACCCACTCGGAAGTTCGAGTACCGCGCGTAAGCGAACTCCTTTGCTGGAAGATAAGGTCGACAATCAATGTTTCTGAAGAAGGCGCAGGTTCTACCTTCAAATGTGGCCTTAATAAGGCGCTCTCTTTCGCCCATTTCTATTGACCAGGTCCTTGCTGCCATGACGTTGGGCTGGAACTTGGAAGCTTGTGTCCAGATGATGACGGGCGGCTTTGAAATGCGATTTTGAACCTTGACTTAGGGGCGCTTAAACGTTATGAACTTACAGGCCGTATACGCGCGCCAGGAGAGTCAACTTCTTCAAGCCCGGTGCGTGCGTGCGGAAGAGATAGACTCGCAAAGTGATCTTCCGAGTTCAAGTTCAAGGGTTCATATGGTGAAGGCCGCAGACCGAAGCATTTTAGCGCCATGTAAACGCCCATGAGCGCGCGGAGAGCCGGTTCCGGAAAGAGCCGAGGCGTGAGTAAACTATTAGGTCGGACGGGCTCGTCACTGTCTTGACCGACGTTCTCGTCAATCTCAACAGCGACCACCGCACCCTCTTCACTACCCGCGCCCTGAAGCCATGGTGCGCCCCCTCTCCGCCCGCCTGGCGCAGGCTGTTCGCCCCCGCCGCCTCCCGCAGACCCACGCTCGTTTGCACCAACAACGCTTCGCGTCATCGACGCCCAGCGCAGAGGAGGTGCAGAAAAAGGCCCAGGACGCTCTCGCTCAAGTGCAGAAGGGCTTGGGACAGGCGTTCGAAACTGGCAAGAGATTCCTTGGGCCGGCTGGGGAGAAGGCTGCCTCTCTGCTCGGAGGTACGTTGCTCTCGTGTGCCCGGAGACTATCCTCCTGCTGGCTCCCACTTTCTTCTGAACCCGCTCGCTTGGTTTTTTTGTGTGCTACAAAATGGACGTGGGCATTGATTTTGGTTTGGTTCACAGCGTATCGTGAACCCCTGACGTATAACTTCGCGGTCTTCCGGGAGGTCCTCAAGCAGGTCTACATCGCGGAGCGCCTCCAGCCTCCGTCGTTCTCCGCGTTCCAGTCTGTCTACTCTTCGCTCTGGGCACGCGCACGCAATCTGCAATACTGGCGAGAACTCCTGCGGTCAGGCGACCTGACACGGGTCGGCATATACGCGGTCGAGGCGTACGGTATCTTCAAGGTACGCTCCCTCCTCCTGCCTCGCTTATGCGTGGTGCGTCGCACTGTTCTGACACATGATATTGACGCATAGGTTGGCGAAATCATCGGCCGTAGAAGTTTGGTCGGGTACAACATTCAATAGATCTTTCTCATCCTTGCACTCTCGTTGCACGTGTAGACCCGCCTTAATCGGACTATGTTTCCCAGGCCATGGATGTGCTGGTTCTGCTTCAGCGTAGCCAATATGCATCCTCGCCTCTCTAGAGTATGTGACATCTCTTTCCCGAACCGTAGCCGCCCATGCCGAGACGAAGACGAGACAGTGGACGTGTTTAACTGCATATTCAGCTCGTCGATCGGTCGATTCCGATATGAAGGCATCCTCCCTGTCGTGGGTGAGTGCCACTTGCTTGTTGTTTAGAGCCAGAATGCCGCACGAAACCGCCCACTCTATGGCAGAGACGGCACGAGTGCTTCTGAGTAGCGCCAACAATTCTGCACGAACCAGAGGTGGCATCCTCAGATTTTGTGCGCAAGATTGAGGCTCGACCCCAACGGACTTAAGCGGGATTCTGGAGTGGTAAAGTTGAGTAAGATGCCGACTGGTCTATCTAGAGGGAAGGGGGCGTAGCCCAAAACCGATTCACATAACCGTCTTCCTACTCTATCTGGCCACCGACGCAACGTCTTCATAACAAGATGGCATACTTGTTCCACATCCTTCCACCTTAGTTCACGTATCCCAAGGAAACGATACTTCCGTCGACTAGCGGAGGACCAGGCCTAGCAGCTGCCTTCCATCCTATAGGTCGAGGGTTCGTCACACGTCTCCTATCAATTCTACCTGCGCTTAACTTTTTATGGCGTGCAGGTCGTACTCTGGATAATACTTATGTCTACTACATGAGCTATAGAAACGGGAAGATACGCTCGGCCATCGAGCGGTACTACCGAAGGAGATTCTGCGCGGTCGGGTATGCTCGAAACGGTCCTCTCTAAGCGTGGTAGACTGGGTGGAGGCCAATGAAACGTCGCGGACCTCGGTTCCTCTACGTGAGTTCTTCTAAGACTTCTTCACTCCCATGCAGGCACTGAGGGAAGTGACGCATACCTGCAGATGGAACCACCGCGCCGTCACGCGCGCCTCCATCGATCAGCGAGTATCGATGTTTCGACTTCCCGTTTGTCATCACGTCAGTCCTGCTCGATCCGTTGCTTGAAATGACATCGCGTTCTCATGCGGTCACGCCCGTAGCAGTAGGAGAGGATGATGCAGCAATAGCAAATCACAGCGACATTGTTTAGGACAGCCGACGAAGAAAATGGTAGATTACCGTCTCTCCGGTCCTTTGGGCATGTATATGTATACTGGTGGATACTGCAGTACGCTGACTGAACGTTTCAAGATGGATGGTTCGCCGCAGCCCATCTTTCCTGTCGCGTTGGAGACTTCTCCACCGCTCCTATGCAGCGACACAGTCGCAGTGAGCGCTCGAAGACAATGTCGATATCGATTATCATGAACACTACCGCGCTTTGTTGCGATTCAAGCTCTCAAGTAGAGACATCTCTATAGCTAGTGCGTCAAGTTGCTCCTGCATCCAAGTCGACCATATGCATAATTGCGCACGTCCATATTCCTCGGCCAATCCAAGCCGCCATACTCAACGTCAGCAGCCACAATTCAATCACTTTTACAGAATCCGAGAGCTTCAGGAGGAGAAGCTGACGCAATTGCGGCCGCATATAGCCCGCCTCTCCACCCACCCACACGGGCACACGGGGCGCGCCGGTTCCCTGCCCACGCGAAGCAATCATCGAATCATCGAACCATTGAACGTCGCGAACCTAAGATGGCGAAGACGACGAACACAGAGCCATCGAGCTTCTGATATCCGGCTGTCCGGCTGTGGAGGTCCGCCGTCTCTCAAGTCTGGAGATGCCCTGTTTAGGGATAGCGGAGGTTTACTGAGTGCTTGTATATCTGCCGCTACTAGTGCGAGAACCTGAAGGTGCGAGATCGGAATGGAGATGGCGGGGGGGAACTTGCAAAATCGGCGTACGGTACGTGGGCAGTGGAATGCCAGGATACGATATTCCATTGACAGGATCGGTATCGGCACTAGCTATCGACTTGTATATGGCGCACGACGTCGCTTTTGTAGCCACTGCCGGTGGGAAAGGCAATTGGGAAAAGTTGACTATATGCGCGCGTCGTGCAGGGTTGAGAACGTGCTTCGGCCCCTCCCGCGAAGAAAGTTGTCAGGAATCGTACAACGATAGCTGCGAGCACGGACTCGTACCCTCATTACTCATTCATAGTTCGATGCGCATCGTCTTGTGACAGGACAGCAGCACCGAGTCGGGCGGATTTCGGGCTGTGTCCGGGTCAGCGTAGGGCTCGCTGACCGTTGGACAAATCAGTGCGGTTCGATTAAGCACGCAGCTAGTGCCGTGAGCGCAGTAGCAGCATGACGCCATATGTGGCCGGTACCGGCATAGAAGTCGCACCTTGAGCGACAGAGATGTAGAAGGCGGGTTAAGCGAACAGACCAGCAGCGTGAGAGAGAGAGCGTTGGGTCATCTGAGTCATAGCGTCCTCTTCGTCCGACCTACCTCTACGTCCTCGTCTATCCGATGACTACCGCGGGCAGTAGGTACTAGTGACAAGCGGACGAGGTTGGGCGCGCGGCTGGCATCCGCAGGGATGGTGCTTATAAGCAAACGGCGTTAGCAAGCGCCAAATACTACGCTCCCCAGACTGAGCTGGCATCTGACAGCTTGGGGCAATGGAAGGGACGCTGCAAGCCGATTCGCCCGTCATCCGATCTGCTGGGAGAGGACCGCTGTAGACCGAGATGAAAGAAGAGTGTGACTTACGTAGTTGTGGAGCGCGTGTGGTCATATGCGAGAGGTAAAAAGCTGTGACGCGATGTGGCTGGTGTTATGTATAGCGGTTATGTCCCGTTGAGGCGTCGAATCCACTGGCACCTTCCAGCTTCCAGCTTCCAGCTTCAAACCTTCACAGCTTCACGCGACGATAATGCGTATCGCAGGCGTTTATGATCATAAGAAAGCGGTGCTGCTCCCGAGCCGGGGGGCGTCCGCCCATGTGACGAAGACGATCAAGACGCTACGAAACGTTAGTCAAAGATGAAAAAACACTTGGGACCGCACGTTTTCGGGGTATCGAATGCGGGCGTTCCTCTTCTTTGACAGTCGTCTCAACGCAGTCTACTGTGACATTCTTTATCGGATCGCGCAATGGGAGAGGCAAAGCGAGAAGACGCAGGAAGGCTTCGCGAAGCCTACTCGGGTTGGCCATGTGGCGCAGCAGGCTTGACAGCATTTATATCAACTTATACAGACACCACCGCGTTTGGGTATATTGTCATCTACATCCACCAATCGACGCGTGCGGGGCAAAGTAAAAGTAAAGCGGCGCGCGAACGGGGAGCTCGGGCGCGAATAAGGATCCGGAACGCACTGGCTGGCGGCCCGGGTGGTTCGCGGGCGTGATCGTCACGTATGTGTGTATGCGTGCACAGCGATGGGTGTGCTTTGTGTGGTAATCGCGGTATGGTATGTATTATATAGGCTATATGGCGCAAGTGTACGCGCACACACACACACACCACGAGGTATGCGAGCCATAACCGGGCGGATGATGCAGAACGCTGAGTGAGCGTGGTCCGCAGTCTGTACGCCGCCATGCGAGAGTCGTCCGTCGAGGTTCATGTTCGTCATGTGCATGCAGCATGCGGCGCATTCAATGGGCGGATCCCGTCCGTCCCGGTCCGGCAGTCGACTGGAAGTAAATAGTATGCTTCGTGCGTGGAAGGTAGCATTCAAGGTTGAACTGAACTGACGCGTTGAGGTTGAGGCACCATTGTGGCTGCGAAGCGCGAAGCACCAGCCGTGCGGTCTATGCATCGAAGGTCCTGGAGTCCTATTGGAATCGCAATAGATTCTATCGTCCTATCGTTATTAAATTACTTAGTAGGGGATTGACTTGAACGAGTGTATAGACGCATAAGGGTCGAAGCGCACCCAACGAGTACTAGTCCTGCCACATGACCATGTGCATGAGCTTGTTCCGTCTTCGTAATCGCCAGCGAGACGCTTCCAAGAACCCGATAGACCGGTCGACCGCCCTAGTATAGCTAGAGCTAGGCCTCGGTCTTCTTCGAGGCTCGAGCCCGAGGTTTCGAGTATTCGAATACCGCCTGAAGGATTGTGAATATAGGAGGTGTGCGGCGCACCTGCTAGCCTAGCGTGTTGCGAAATCGAGGACGGGCAGAAAGAAGTGTTGGGCAATACTGGTGAGTGGGAGCGAAGTGATTGGCAAGCCTCGGGGGTGAAATCGATTAGAAGTCGACTCATGAGCATCGGAACCTGGACTATGTAAAGTCGCGGTGTCCGACTTCCCTCGAGGAAAGAGACATGCCTGCGAAGAACCGCGCGCGCGTATCGTGCTGGTGTCGAAGCATGAGCTTGGCCTGACTCTAGATCTGAGCCTCTTGGTTCGCACTAAGTACGCATGGCCGTGCGCAGATGACCGATCCGGAACATGCTGATGCACATTTAGGTTCAGGTTCAGAAGACCATCCGCCATCTGGAGTCACACCTGACGGTGACGACGACGGCTCAGCACTGCGATGATATGAGCGAGTTTGCATTCAGGGTGCCGCATACAGCAAGCTTACTCAAAGTCTAAGCCGATGAGCATGGCAGATGCAGACGGAGTGGTGGTCAACGGGCCCACCAAAATGCGACCGCGTACGCAGTTCGAACTGTGAGTCTAAAGGGACCGAGCTCGGAGCAGTGCGGGACTTCGACTCGCATTTTTTTTTGCAAAACGTATGTGTCATCGCGAAGTTCGGATGAGGAAGTGGCCCGAACGTTCAACTTTTTTAACGCGCACGGGGAAGTCTCCCGGGTTCCAATCCTGCGCAAACGCGAACGCTTAATAAATGAATAAATGTTTATTTACGTTGGGCCAGACCCCGGTATCCGCTCGGAGTCGAACGGTGACTGATATGTTGTGGTTCGTGCCAGTGAGTGCCACAGGAGGACAGACCGAAGACTCAAAGAGAGTGGAGGGTTGCGCGTGCGTGCGTATTGGTACTTCGCGTTTTCCAGGGCGGTGACCAAACGCCGTTTTCGTATAGGCCTCGATGACGAGTAGTGGCTCGCGAGTAAAACATTTAGTCCGACCATGCCCTGGACAGGAACGTCGCTACAGAGTCAGGAGTCAGAAGTCAGGCCCAGGAGTATAGTAGTTGAACAACAAAGATGGCATCTGCGCACTGTGACTGTCTTAGAGAGGTTCAAACGTTCAGCAAGTCCGCGATGCCCGCTGCGGCCCCCTGCGCGTAGATGAACGGTCAAAGAGGGCGTGATGCGCTGATGTGGGGCTCACCGCCTGTGGGCCGCTTGCCCTCGTCGAAAGGGGTTCTTGTCGACAAACGACTCGAGGGGAGGGTTCCAACCTGAAGGCCTGACGCCCAAAGGGGAATGCTCCGACTCGATTAAATTGCACAAGTATAGGGCCGTAGATTTTGCGATCCTGGCGGTGGCAGTCTGGCAGATTGCATTGCGCAATGGAACTCGGGGCGGAGGCGAGCGGTCGCCAGGTCGACGCGCGAGTTCTAGCGTGCCACGCTACTTGGTAGCAGGGTGCAGATGACCTCTCGCGCGGCGTACTACCCGAAGCTCGCGCGAGCTACGAAGACGGATATCGTCGACGAGAAGCGTGCGCGAAGCCGAAGGAGAAGGACTGCGCATGGATGCACGAGACGGTCAGACGAGCACGGAGCGCGCGGCTTTCGGACGCTGGGATTCAGAAGCTTGGGCGACGTCAGTGGTCACAGAGGCGCATGATTTGCCCGCCTCCCACCCGATCGGGTCAGAAGTGCCGGCGGGCCACTGATCCTCCGCGAACTGACCGCATTTGCTGCTATTACTGACGTCATTGGCCATCAGCGAATCACCATCGCATCTTGTTAGCCAATCAACATCCCCACAACAATAACGTATCATCTTGCACGTCACAGAAGAGTACTGACTTGCGCCGTGACCGACCAGTCACCCACTTTGCAATTGGGCCAAGGCCTAGGACCAAAACAGGACAGCGTCCGTGCGCCTGTTCGATCTTGATGCTATCAGCGCATATCGAGGGTGCGAACTTTATGCGGTGGGCGACTCTTCCACGGACCGCACTTTACCCTGCGGGTACCGCGCGGAGGCGGGCGCGCACGACTGGGGACGCGCACAAATGGAGGGACAAACTAGGACGGTTGTTAGTCCTTGTCAGACAGGTGCGCTAAGCTGCGGGGAGGATACTGACATAGCAGCGCACGCATTACCTCGGGGTGGCGAACGCCTAACGCGGAAGAGCCGTGCTGTGTTGTGGCCCACAGGCGATCTTGGGGAGCGATCGGGGATGAATTGAGTATTGGTATTTGCCAGAGATCGTACTTACGTGGCTGATGGAAAGCGGGAAACGGTCTCGGTTGCTATGCAGACGTCAGAGCTTCTCGTGCATGAAGTCGTTTGGGGGATTCACAGCATCATAAGACGGGGTACACGCATAAATAGGCTCCCAGCTGCGCATCGTGCATCGTGCGCAGTAGTTCGCTTGGGCACATCGGGGGTTCATAAGTGCGCTGGCCAGCGTCCGGGGATGGGAGAATGATAGTTCGTCACCGTCGTCTGTCTCGTGTTGGGGAGGTCCGAAGAACACGGTATGAAGAATGAACATGGGACGGACTCCGGGCGCTCAAGCTGCTCGAAGCCTCGAACTAGCGAGAATTGGCCGGAAATGGCAGGAATGACGCATTGATCTCCGACGCAATCTGGCATTAATGGCAATGACGTCGGGTGCTCCACTACGTCTGCGAGCCCCACCCGCCTTTCGCTGTGCTCGCTCACGCCTCCTCGGTCACAGAGACCCCTGGGGCGTAACGAGCGCAGACGTGTTCATGGGCATGGACGGTGGCAGACTGGCCCGTGCACCGGAGCAAGACAGGAGGACAAGAAAGGGTGAATCGTAAACGGCTTGCGGTGTGAAAGATGACGTCAGAGTCGCACGAGTGCATAATGTGTGACAAGGAGGGATTGAGCAGGGAATCATCAGTCTAAGCACATATCCCGCTCTTGACTTTCTTCCACCAACTCCTCTCTCCCATCTCCTTCAGCACCATGGCAGGCGACCACAAGGTGTGTTCCCCGCCCCCGTCATCGCTCTCGTCTACGCCGTGCTCACCCCGCCCCCAGTGTCCCGTTTGCCAGTCTACTTTCACCCGGCCCCAGCATGTTGCCCGACACATGCGCTCCCGTGAGTCCACTTTCTCCTTCCAGCGCCCACCCCTCTCTGTGGGGTATGCCCCACTCCACCCTGATCCCCGTCCCTCGCTAACCTCCCTTGTGCTTCTAGACACAGGAGACCGTCCATACAAATGCCAGCATTGCGGCGATCAGTTCGCTAGAAGGTCTGTCCCTTTCTCTCGCTGACTAAGTCTCTCGGACTAACACCCCTTTAAACAGCGACCTACTCTCAAGACATATCAACAAGTGTCATGCTTCCGAAAAGCCCCCGACCACCACCGCTCCCTCCCGCCGCAAAGGCACCGCTGCAGCATCCCGAGCAACAACCTCCAAACAAGCCTGCGACCAATGTGTAACCTCCAGTCTCCCTTGCGATGGTGCGAACCCATGCTGTACGTCTCCCCAAGTCCCTCATGAGTCTTTTTGTTCCCATGGCTCACCTCTCTGTCGTTGCAGCAAAATGCGTACAACGTAAATGCCGATGCACCTACGTCAAGTTCCATCGCCAAACTGCGCCCTCTGGTCCTGGTCATCCAGTTCCACAGACCATACCCCCTGTCGGCATCAGTCGCCATTCTATCTCGCTCGGAGCTCCTCGACTATCTGATGACTTCATGCTCGCTCCTCCACCAGGTACGATGAACATGTCTTCGATGTACGGTCATCAGTATGCTCTACCCCACAACGCTGCCGTCTACCCTCACGATTACAATTCTTTACCTCCACTTTCCTCCGCCCTTGCCCCCGGCGATCACTCAATCCCAGCGAGTATGCTTCAACCGCATCATCGTGAAGCGATCGAGAACCCCGATGCTATGGCACGTATCCGCGCTCAGGCTGAACTCCTCAGTCGCGCCGGAGTCATGCCTAGCGGCGCACTCACACTGGCACAGCCGGTACCCACAACTGACACCAGTGCCGCTCTGCCTGGGTTGTATGCAGCAGCAGCGGATGCACAGAACGGTCAATACGACCGCTTCAACCTCCCGTCTCCTAATCAGTGGGATGCTCAACGACAATACGCGCAGGCGAAGGATTTTGAGGCGCCGTACGGCCCACGCAGTCAGAGTCACTCTACGGTCTCTTCATACTCTGCGGCGGGTGCTGCCGGCGGCGAGCCCACCCTTCAAACGCACCCGCCGACGACCGCAAACACGTCGTCATACGACGCAGGCGCCGGATCCACTGGTACATACCTCTCGTCAACTACGTCATTGTACACGCACCAACAGCCTCATCACCAGCACACGCGTTCGGACGATGTAGGCAGTTTGGAAGGCGGTGACTTCAGCGACGCAGCGAGCACAAGTACGGGTCCGCATTCCATCCCGAGCAGCGCCAATTCCAGCGCAGTGCACTTGCCCTTGCCTGGTTTCAACAACCTCCGCGCACAGGCGGAGCTGGGCAGGAAAGAGAGTTACGACCAGCGATATCAGGACGACGCACAAACGCAGAATCACCATGCGCATGAGGGCGAGGGTGGCTTCTCGGCCACGTTTGGACTCTTGAGCCTGGATGATCCCAACGTCATGGCCGGCCTCGCCACCGATGGCCAGCCGTTCTTCTCGGGCCTAACCCCTTTCGCGTCCGGCAACGGGCCCGGTGGTCTTCTGCAGACTCCGACGCAGGATCTTATCGCCCAGCTGAAGAGTGCGGGCGGCCGGGAAGGCGAGAACAAGGAGATGCGCGACTTCTGGAAGATGTATCTCAGGACGCCGCTCTCGGGCCCGAATTCGTCCGGATCGGGCTTGTCGTTCCTCCTTCAGACGCCCACTGGTCCTGGTTCGCAACTAGGACAGGGAGCAGGGAATGCAGGCCGACCGAGTCCGTCCCGCAGGCATTCACGTGTTGCAAGTCTGCCCAGCATGAAGACCCCGCCGCTGTGTCCGGATGAACGATTCAACTCATATACTCGTCCTTCGACCGGCGACCAGCACGAGTACGCGAACCAGGCACAGAGTCAAGCCCAGCACGTCGCCGCGGGAGGGGGGTACAACAACAACTCGAACGTCCGGACGATGCTGCACGGTGTGGATGACCTGAAGAGCTACGAGCAGGCGGTGTATGCACGGCGGGCGCCGATGCAGCTCAACATCGCCCCAAAGCGCAAGGGCTCGCTTGCTGCTCACCCTCCCGCTTCTGTTAAGGGCAAGAGCAAGAGCATGAGCCCGGACGCGCCGCATGCGTCGTTCGCGAACGCGAACAATAACGACCTCCTCTCGACGAGCTTGCCGGCGAAGCCGGGCGGCGGGAGCAGGATCTCAGAGCTGCTGAACTTGCACCGACCGGGGTCGAGCTCGAGCAGTGGGTCGGGCGTGTCTGTTCCTTCGGACACGAACACCACTGTCAGCCAGGCGAGCTCATCGCTCGCGCACGCGTTTGGGGGCGAGCCATCCGCGCCTCCTGATAGTCACGGTCAACAGTTGCTTCAGGCCCAGCCCCATGCCCAGCTCCAAGCTCAGCAGGCCCAGGCGAACGCGTACTCGCCGTCGCAGTACCGCCCGTCCTTCAAGCGAATCGCGTCGCAGACGTTGGGGCCTGAGCACACGAAGCGCGCGCTGCTGGTACCGGCGGGGTGGGACCACGACGAAGACGAAGAAGACGAAGAGGAGAGGGAAAAGATGGTGGAGGGCGTGCCTACAGGAGAGGAGCAGCAGGAGTTGATGAGTCGGCGTATGTCGGAGTCTCAGTCTGTCGCCTCTGGCGGGGGTATGAAGTTAGGGGGCCTGGCAGCGGGAGAGAGCGGTCGACTGCCACATGCATCACCGAGTGCGGCGGCTCTGCAGAGCTGAATGGGTCCGCTGCTTTAGGCTGACCCTGGCCCTCGCTGTGCCACTGCCAGATGGGGGACTGCGAGGATGTGCACGGTGCCGATGCAGTGTGTGCACGCCCCGATGCGACGAGGCGACGGCCGACGTCCGTGCGCTAGGGTGTAGCGTGGGGCGGATGTGCGACGAAGACTATGCACTCGCACAGGCAGTAGCGTATGCGGTGTTCGGACGGAATACATATACGATACATACATATACCCATTACCGGTGCCTCGAAGCTCCCAAATGCTGAAGAGAAAACGAGCGGTGGTGGGTTTACGATACTTGTACTTGTTCGCGTGGCCCCCTTTCGTTCACATGGGCGCGCGACTTAATAACTTCTTTTTCTTTTCGAACCTGATTCCGAATCTCTCTCCGCGAGCCATGTTACAATTACCGTTTACGTTCTTCTTTTCCCGAAACTGGACTCATCGCTTCCGCGCCCGTTATTGCGGTTACGCGGAGTTTCGAATTCCGCGACTGCCCAGTGCCCATACAAGTTTTTTTTCTTTTGCAAGTTGCTGCTGTTGCTCAGTGATATCCTGGACTCGTAGTTGTACTATTAGTAGCTGTATTTCAAGTTCCGGTCGATCGAAAAACATCACAGCTCACTTGGTGTGGTATTGTAGCAGTGGCCAGGCAGGTGTGGACGAGGTGTAAGATAAGAGGATAAGATAAGATAAGATTTCTACGCGTCGGGCGAGAGGACGACTGTGACCGTTGACGAGTCTCAACGAGGATACATACTCGTAAACGACCACCCTCAATATGTTCTAGACCCTCAGGACCTACTAGAGCTTCAGCCATGAGCTACACCCCAGAATCCAGATTAGACGTCCAAACGTTCACAAGGGGCTGAACTGCGCGACTCGGCTGTGGAGCTGAAGTGATCATGATCGGGAACTCCCTTGCTCAGCGAGCTTTCTTCTCTCCATCGCTGACTCTTGGTAAGTAAAACTACTGTCCAGGATGCGTCTGTTTTGGGGATTTGATTCCGAGTTCTCCCTCAGCCTGAGCCTGGTTACTCACTGGATGCCAGCCAGTGAAGAACGCCGCGAACTTGAATAATGAGCAATGAAGGTGGGGGGTCGTTGCTACTAGATGCTATCTGGAGCTTGCATTTCATCAGAAACGACAAGAAGAAAGTCATAAGGTCTCCAGTGAGTTTTTGTGCCATTCCAGAATCCAGAATTCAGTTCCCTGTTTACTTACTCTGCCACTACCAGGGTGCCATGTCTCGACGTCACGAGCTCAGTGCGCGCGGTCGCCGCTGGTCTGGGTTTCCACTGCCCATTGACTCGACTCGACTCGACTCAACTCAACCCAACTTCGTTTCAGGCCCATCCAGGGTCTGTGGAGTTGAGGAACGAGGGAACGGGGCGCGCGCGGCGAGAAGGGATGGCGCGTTTGCTAGAGGTGAAAAGAGGTCTACTACTAGTTAGTTGCGGGGATTTGGTCGGTGTTAACGACCTTTGGCCTAGGTATTGTCGAATAGGCACAGTCGAAGAAAGGAACGCGATGAGCTCGGTGTGTTAGCCAAGGTTGAGTTGAAGTCGACTTCGTGCTGACGCCAACCAATGCTAGCGTTTCGGTTCTGAACAGGACGGCGCATGCCTCGAAATGCACTGACCTGCTTCACTTTCAGCTTGGTACGAGGCGATTTCGGCGATTTCGATACTCTGTAGATTGCGCGTCAAGCCGTGTGCGACGGATAGGGATAGAGATCCTACGCCCTCTCAACCTACTAGTACCACGGACTTTCCCATGTCTCGCAGTCGCAGTCGTCGACAAAGCTTACCCGGTACCGCATGCTTGCCGGGATCTCCCTCGCATGCTGTCGCCGAGCTTCCACGAAGGGCGCGAAAGCCCGATCCCCATGGTTCCAACATTCCTCATACTCATAGTCGTGATCGTCGGCGTGACCAGGACTCC
This sequence comes from Fomes fomentarius, assembly GCA_022606135.1. Taxonomy (NCBI): domain Eukaryota; kingdom Fungi; phylum Basidiomycota; class Agaricomycetes; order Polyporales; family Polyporaceae; genus Fomes; species Fomes fomentarius. Next base: position 3,034,395 of record JABYQN010000004.1, on the reverse strand, counting down.
GAGGAGAGGGTGCGCTCGCACGACGCTCGGTGGTGGCAATCTGCAATCCCAGGAGTTTGAGTTTGAGTTCGATGCGGTGCGAGGTGAGTTACGCGCTGGAGAGTTCATCATTATCTGATGCACGTTGAGCAGCTCATAGAGCGGGCATGCACGGACTTCACTGGAACGGTCGTAGGAACGCACGGCGACCGTCTCGGTGATGGCAATCTGGAATTCTAGCAGTTTTGAGTTGGAGTTTGATGCGGTGCGAGGTAAGTTACGCAGTGGACAGTTCATCATCGTCTGATGCACGTTGAGTAGTTCATAGAGCGGACATGCATGGACTTTACTGGAACGGTCGTACGGTCTCGCAACAAGAGCGCGAGCACACTGCAAGAAGAGGGTGGACCACGTGGTAGCCCCAAATCCTCGCAAACCAAGCGCGAGCTCTATTCCTTTGAGCTTACGAACACCTTCGTTCGGTGACGCCGTGATCGGTCTTTGCACTAGGAGATGCTTCACAACGCCGTGCGTTGGAGATAGAAGGCGAGAAGCCATCGTGCCGGGTATGCTTCCCTTGAGTGTTACTTACATGTACGACCGTCGTACCACATGCTGACCCCGCTTATGCACGCGTCTCTCCTCAAGCTTTACCCTACAGTACAGCAGGCATGTCCGTGCTGTCGAGCCTACGCATGGACTATGGTAGGGCGTCCCAGGCCTGGTGTGAGTACGTGAGAGCCGAGCGTTCATCTCCGGAAGACTGATGCGAGCATCATCTTGCGTTCGTGCTCGCAGGTATGCGCCGCGTTCGCACGTGAAACTCAAACCGGCTGGTGCCTTCGCAGTGCCGCAGGAACCGCAGTTCAAGTTTCTCACACCCGTAGCAAGCTCGACCCCAGGAGATGTCCACGCCTACGAAGATACTCAACCACAGCCCCTGGCACCTGCGGACGATGTTCAGAAGAGTTCGCATCTACCCATGAGGCTGCGTGCAATGGCGTCCAGGGTCTATGTCCCATGGGGAAAAAGAGCTGTCTGGTGAGTACGACTTACAACATGCCCACACACTCCCGCTTCGGACAGGGAAGCTACCACAACCGTGCATGACGTAGGGGGCTTTAAAACATGCGACATGTGGTACGCCGGAGTCACGACTTGTCATGGTCGTCCTCGGAGTTCTGCTATAAGCTAAGTATGATTTGGCAGTGGCAGATTGGCTGCCACGGCGCTCCGTCTCTTCGACAACCCCCTCCTTGTGTTCATTTGCCCGACTCGGTGCCCTACTCAACCTTAGCCCGCAGGTCGGCGCCGGGCACGCCTTGCACCGCTGGGTAAACACTCGCACCCCAGATAGAAGACTCATTGTCTGTGTTGTTTTACTGGGTTGTGATGACGTCGCTGCATAGGGGTACAATCGCGGTCGAAGACCCTGAGGCGCTTCTCCAGGCTCGGCTCCGGTACAGCGGGATGCCTGTGCTCTGTGTGGGACATACGGCAGCGCCTCCATCGCACAACACATGTGCCGGTGTGAATCAGAGGAAGAAGGTACGCCCTGTCTCAGCGTGTGGCACGACATGGAGGCGCGGATCTCGCGGCTTTGCTGCGTGCCGGCACCTTAAACTTGGCCTCTATGGCGCGCGCACGAACATGCGTGTGGACTTCCGAATGCGACAGCAGCAGAAGCGGCCTATTGCCGCGTTTGCTGATGCTTGGTGTGTCGCTTTTGTACGCTCAAGCTCAAGCTCAAAATGCTCAAAACGCTCACGATTACTCTTCTGTCATCCTAGGCGCTCCGTAGTACTGGCGTTTGACCTTGTTATTTGAGGCCATAAACTCTTTGATCAACAGCCTATACGGATCTTCCCTCGTTGCATACAGTACCGGAGCAACGACGGTTCGTGTGCCGTTCAGCGTCCACTGCCAACCATCTTGACTTGCACGTTGGCTTGACGATGGCATCCGACCACGTATGTGAATGGAGAGGCGGTGCTTGGGCGGTACAGGTGTCTTGCTGGCGCCGTCTGGCTATGTTCGAGAATCGAGGTAGGTTCCGTCTGCCGTCAATCAAACTCCCTCATACTCACTGATTGCATTCTGTAGCATATGTCTGAGCGTCGAGGCTAAAGTCGTTCTATTCCCGCCCTGTACTGTGTAAGTCCCACATCTTGCATGGGCATATTGATACTCGACACACGTAGGGATGAACTGCCGTCGTACGCTCAAGGCAACAATCCTTATGTTGACGGGCGCGTGAAGAGTGGCCATGGCTCACGCATCAGGTACGTGCACGTCCTCCATTCTAGACCACTCGTCGTGGCGCTGACGCCGTGAAAGGTTTACAGGCGTGTGTGGCTTTGATAGTAATGCCAGGGCACCCATGGCGGTGCTCAAGTATGGTAACCGTCCATATCGTCGTTAGTCATTCTCCTAATCTAGTGACTGCTGCTCTGACCTCGTTGAAAGCCAACGTGGTACATACTCGAACTCGAGGATACCCTTGCAATTTAAGTTCATAGCGATAGGGATGCTACAATGCTCTCACCACTAGACGCCGCTCATCAAACTCAATTGTCTTATCTGGCCAGCATCACAGGCTTCCGTCTGCGGCACTCGGTTACGTAGGCAGGCTTCTTGACAGATGACACAGTTCTCCCACATCCATGCAATCCGCTGTAGACAATAGACACCCAGAACCTGTCAAGTGCCGGATGCCATCGACAATGGGCTATACAAGCACTACGCATTCATAGTAAGTACCCCGCAACGCGCTGGAAGCAAGGCTTCATCTTCTTTCCCCCTCTCCCTCTTCCCCTCTCCCATACGACCGCGTCGTCGTGACTATTCCACTATCTTTATTCCTTCCCTTCCTTCCTTTATTACAATTTCCTTCGATTACCTGGGCGGGAGGATGTCGCAACTTTTCAGGAGCATGCTGGCTTTATCGCCTGGTTCAGGGAAGTCGCGGAGGAGCGTGCACGGGCGGGCGGTTGCGAAGAAGGTCGGCGCAGTGCGTACGTCTCGTCTCGGCTCGCATGAGAAAGGTGTCTATTGAGTTTATGGCATCGAGTGACGCAGCGATTGCTCATGGAGATTGCGTTACAGTGCAGTGGGAGATGCTAGGGATGTCTCCAATCGTCGTCAACATCGGGCAAGATGCTCAGTTGGCACCGGCGTGGTTCAGAACGCCTACTGAGTTCGAATGTGAGTCTGCATCTATTGTGTTTCCGAATACAGTGAACAGAGCTAACATGAATCGAATAGCGGCATACGAATCGCCTCGCACACCTCCTGCTGCACCTGCGTTCGCGGACTTGAAGCTGCCCTTCGAGCTGTGGCTCGATGTCTTCAACTTTCTCGACGACGGATACGACATTCACGCACTCGCCCGTGTATGCAAGGGAATGCAAGGGGTCGCTCGAGATGCTAGTCAGCGACATGCAGCGCTTGTCGAGAAGTACGGAGTCGTCCGACTGGACTGCCAGGAGGCAATGCACACGCTCTTCAGACTTATCAGGCGATCGCCCTGCATTGCCCTCGCGGTTCGCCAACTGATAGTAGCAGGGACAACTCGCTGGGTCACGACAGACCTTGTCAAGACGGTGAAATCCCTGCCAAATCTACGCAGCTTCACCCTCCACGTCGCAAGCGACAAGACCGAGGACTCGTCCCAGCTCTTCGCCGGTCTTGTTACCGTACATCTCCCGCACCTCCGCGTCTTCTCCACAGGCGTAGTGAACGCGCCGGAAATCCTCAACTTCATTCAAGGACATACTACGCTCGAAGACCTCTCCATCACGGACCATGATGTCGGGGCCAATATCTTCGGGCGGGCGAACGCGCTACCAGCACTGTGCAAGCTCTCATGCGGACTGCCCACCCTACTGCGGTTCGAACGCTCCACCACTCTCACGCACCTCCACGTCCAAATCCACGTCCCGCAGACACTCGAAACGATCGCTTCTCTTTTCGGAGCCCAGCTCGTGAGCTTGCGGCTTGGGGTGTTAGAGCGGCTGCCAGACCTGAATTCGCCGCGGGTGGTGTGGTCCACGCAGGACATACTCACGCGCTTCCCGCGCCTGGCGTACGTTCAAGTGCACATGTTCGAGGTTCGTTTCGTAGCACCTTCTCCTGTTATCTCTAATAGAACGCATGGCTGACGTCGTTTTGAATGCGCTATTGCAGCCTGACATGCTTCCGCAGCCAATCCAGTGGCAGCAGAAGCGCGATAGGTCACTCAAGCTTGACAGGAGAACGCCACTGACCGTCGCCTGGGTTCTCGAGGAAGACGCATGGGGAACGCTTCTAGATCCAAGGGATTCGGACATTGTCAGCCAACTCTTCGACGAGGTCGCGTTTGACTTGCTGCGGTATTGGAAACCATACATCACCTGTGTTCTTTACGGCGACTACGGCGTCCTGGACACCGCTGTAAGTCTCAGCTCCACAGGGAATGCGGTCGTTCGCACAAGAGACACGTCGTTAGGAGAAGATCACTGGAAGCGCGTGCGAGGAGACATGACGTTGGAGGAGATCTAGTGCTTTTTCAGGAATTTATTGACGCTTGCGCTTGAAGCATTGTACAGTATCATATAACATGTAGCGCTACGTATCTTCGAGCACTGCGAAACAATATCACAGACTACATCTGCTGCAAGCGATCTTCACGCAAGGGTGCTGGGTATGGGCAGCGTCTCCGCGCCGAGCCTGAATCGAGACCTCGCCATCTGACATCCCTGCTTCCGCTCTCCGTATTCTCATCGTTGCAATCGCTTTGACGGACTTGCACTCAGCAGAAACGTGAAGAGTGGTCGCTCGGGGAACCTGGAGAAAACAATAATGTCCGCGGACCGTCGCTTGCAAAAGCTCGGCTATCACGTGATGCCAGCCGCCACACGGCCCCATCGTGGACTCAGCGTCAATTTGATCTTTGCTTCTTCCCCATATACCCCTCGCACCCTTCGGGGGCTGCATGCCATAACGTCCCAAACTGACGCTCTAAGTCATCAGGTATGCTCTCCGTCTTCTGCACGACAGTTTTGAAGCCGTGTGAATTTTTTTACGATCAACGAACCGGGTGCTAACCACTGCCACCGTTCTTGCATCTCTGACAACAGGATGACCACCATAGGCCGTATGCCCCTCACCTCTACTTGCTATGCTGCTATGGGACGACATGAAAACTGCTATGATGCTTCACTCTCGATGACCCCGGCTGGAGAGAGCGCCACAGGTGGGGATGCATCTTGGCTTCTCCGTGGTGCAATTGGATTTCATACGAGCCGATGATCTTTACCACAGTCTTCTTTGCAAAGACGTTGGACACGTCAGATAGGATTTCTACGCGTCCAGAGAACGATCCTCTGTCTACGAGGAATAGCGCGATGGGCAAACGCAAGGGCCGTAGTGGCGCACGCGAGAATGGTCCGTGCGCTGTGTGGTCTGAACGCGCCAGATGAGCACAACGGTCTAAATTTGTGCCTATCGTAGATATTCCCCGCTCTGGAGATCGTGCTACTGCTCTACCACAGAACCACGGGAAGCATAGTGAGCGCTGGGCATCATCATTGAGTTCATGACCCCGAAGCTAACGCTGCCTTTCCGCCTCCAGATCTTCTCGAGGACGACATCAACCCATTCATCAATCCGGACGAGGAATCGGACGTTGACATCGCACCATCATGTATCGCGGATACTGCGGGTCCAGGTTCGATTGCTTCCCCTTCCATCCCTGTTAGTCAGAACGACATCGCGTCCTGGCTCCCTGCAGCCGACATCGCAGAGGATCGTTCCCGGATTCCGCTCCCGCGGACTCCAGTACGGTTGGAGGCAAAGCGGAAGCATCCATTGAAGCTCAATCGACGTCTTTGGGAAGCTCCCGGTCCATCGCCGCTCTCGCAGATGACCATCGACCTCACGGCGATGGCCGAGGAGTACTTCTCTTCCTCAGCCTCCGTTGAGAATCTGGGATCGAACGACGATGAGGAGGAGGAGGAATTTCTCCGCTCGTTCGTTCGTCAACATCATCTCCTCAAAATCCACCACCTTCCTCGTAATTTTGCAGGGAAGAAAGGCCGCGTGGCCGTCTCGTTATGGCGCACCCACTTGAAGCGCACGCTTCTGTCCCGGATCTACGAACTCGGCGTCGAGTCGCCCGAGCTGGACTTCGTTGACGAGCACAGCATCGAGTTCCTCCTTGATCTGCAGGCCGATCTCCGGCGGGGTCATGTTACGATCCCCCGTCTCTCGACGTGCAACTTCGCCCCTCCTCCATCGATCGGGACTTCCCGCCGGCGCGTCGTATGGAGAGCGGGCCAAACATTCCCTCGGCGTGTCGAAGACTATAGCAAGGCGGCGGCGAGAATGCTCGCGCGACACCGCGCTCTTGCGTCGACATAGGGAATCGTTCCTTTGTGATGACTTGATGGTTATGCCTTTCATGAAAGCATGTGGTAGGGTCATCGTCGTATGGAGGCCCGGATGATGATGATCGTGATGAAGCTACTTAAGAACACTTATGACGCGATACTGTCGATCTCATGGCCCACCCTCCCCTATTCGGTCTCTTCGCGATGCTACCCCAGTGCTGTATCTGTAGATAGTTTATCTTTGTGTATCTCTACTTCGCTCTCGCGATGCTCTCGTCGTTACGCTATCCATTGCGTTTTCATACATACTGGTCCCACTCATCTACAGTAGTGAATCAGAACGTAATCATGGTCATCCTGATGATCAGGAGTAAGCAGCTCGGCCTGTAGTAATACAGCCAGTACTTATGAGGTGGTGTCAGGACGAGCTCTTCTAGTATAGAGGGTTTTAGTGGGCAGTAACGCCACTTTGAGAGGTACATGGCTTGGTACGGTCTAGGTGAACACAAATGTACGGTTTCAGTGAAAATTGCGCTTTGGTCATGTTTGAATCAGAAGCTCTTGGCAAGCAAGGGCAAACAACCACTCGAGAGAATGTGACACTGTGACTCATTAGCGCCTATCCAGTAAGAGTATATAGAACGCTATATAGACCGCTTAACAGATATACATAAACGAACGGGTGCTCTACCACAGCGATGTACCTCAGTGCTCATGGGATCTGTGCGCTCTTGAGTGGGGTATAGCGCCCGTGACAGCGAATGATTACTAAGCTCCGAAATAAGCTCCGCTCGAACGTAATCAAGTGGCCATCGACATTGGCGCTTGAGGTTCTTTGCTCCCAACCTCGCCTACGTTCAGCAGTGTTTCTTGCTCTCCGGAGAGGTTGCGCCCCTAGACTCCATCCATACTCGCCTCTTACACGCCTCAATCGCTCTTTTCTCCAATCGCGTTTCCCAGAATCATGGGAATCCCCGCTCCTGTTCCGCTGACAGATCGCACAGCAACTGGCGTCGCCGTCACGAAGGAGGACCGAAATAGCAATGACTGTACGGCTTCATCTGACTATCAAAACCCTACCCTATTGATGTCCCCAGGTTGGTAACCATCCTTCATTTCGTATCTACATTGACCATTCTTAACACCTATTGTCAGTAGACGACGCCCCAACCACAAACACCACAGCAGCGCTGCACAAGTCTGACATTGGCGACCACATCGAGTGCCGTCGGCCTCCCGATCAGCTGAACCTACCCACCGCCGATGAATTTCATCCCACGCATCTGCCAACACTGTCCCCTAACGAATCACGTATTCCAAGCATTCCTTCCGAGACTTCCGAGACTCATCACGGAGGTCCGAGCTCCGAGAGCGACGATCAAGCGGATCTACAGTCGACGGTCCATACGAGCGACACTGGTAAACTAGCGCTTTCTCCATACCTATACGACCACTGATACTGAGAAATTATAGCAGCAGATCGTGCTCGATCCCCCTGGCTATATGATGACGCTCGAGAAGCAGAGATCAGAATGGTCATGAAGTACCTTGCGGACATGGAAGAGGGGGGTTTAGATGAGTGGGAGAGCACTCGTACACAGGGCCTGCCGGCCGCTCGACGGAGATCTGGAGGAGCCAATCAGCCCCTCGACGATGTGCCATTGCGAAGTCGTCCAACGATGGTTCCTCTTAGCTACCTCCTTAGGAAAGTGCGCTTTGCCTGGGCGTGAGTCGTCTCGTCTCCATCCACGTCTTGGCTCACTTCGACTCACCGGCATGATGCGCTCAATAGTGTCAATCGTGTTTGCGACGCGGCCGGATCGGACGATTCTCCATTCCCCGATTGTCGCTTCGTTCTAAGGTCGGAGACGATGATCAGCTATGGCGTTTCAAGACTCGACCATGGCTCGTTACATGCGCTTCGTACAATCCATGAACGTGCCTTCTTTTCGCGACTCCTACCCTTACACCCATCAGACTGAACCTGCACCACGCCCCCTCTACAAAACACATCACCTCCCGGTGGATCCGAGGAAGTACCCGTGTTATCCGGAACCCCCATTCTTATCTTGCAGTTGTTTCTGTGAACAGAGGACACGATCCACTTGGACACATGCGTAGATCTTACGAACGCTGCTTGGTGAAGACATCTTGCATATATCGCTATCTCACCACACATATCGCTTTCTCTGTAGATCTGCGTCTTGTTGTCCCACGCTGACTCGCCCATCGCGTCTTCTCCTGCACATCTTGTTTTTTGCTCTGCCGTTCATCTTGCGCCAGTAATGGGCTCTACCACACCCACCTCCCCCGATCACACAATTAGTACCGCGTCTCTTTCGTACGATGCCCTCCCTGCTTTTTTTCGCGCTGTACCTATGTTGTATTTTTATCTTCCTCTTCTACACTGTCCATATTCTGCCCTTCGTACATGCTTCATTCAGTGACGCACATATCCTCTGTATCATTCTGTACTTATACCTGGAAATTGGATCCCACCCTTCAACTGCCAACCGGACGAGGACGGATGATGCTCGCGTGAACCCGGGGAATTGCCAGCCACTCAGCGCCCGCGTGGGAGTTCGCACATCGCGGCGGCCACGTGTAACGTCGACCTCGCCCTAAACGGGCGCCTACGTCATCTCGGATGATAGACCCTCGTAGTTGTGACTTGTGGTTGGCCTCGCGCACTGTTATTGCAGCATGGTCGGCTCAGATTCAGAGACAAAATTTTGACTGCTGCAAGAAGACATATACTGAGGGACAACTCAATGGTACCTTTTACCTGTTTTATAGTCCGCCCAGATGACTGACTCCGAGTCGGACTTCACTGGGCTCATCTCACTTATACCATTTTATTCTTGGTTGTAGCAGATATTGCATATCCAAACATCAAATGAGTACTTAAAGCTGAGACCACAGAGCTACAACCTTTTTGGGGCAGCAGGATCGTAACGAAATCTTCGGGTGAAAATACGCCGAGGTAAGCACAAGGTTCCGACATTCTCGAAAGTTGTGATTTTCAGGACTTGCTTCATATGTCTGAGCATGACATTGACTATATAGAAAGCAGTTAGTGCGATAGCTTTGTGTCGCCACCTTTTGTGTTGGAGGTCCCACTTAATCATCTCTCTTCATCCTTGCAAGCCCACGAAATCTCGTGCCCAGTATCATAAGCACCTATGATTCAGGGTACAACAGTCTGTGACTCGTGAGCTCGAGGTAAGCTTGCGACCTGTATGTGTAGGACTAGGGACTGCCATCGAGCTTACTACACTGCGCCCGTTGCGCAACTATCTGCTCCACCTATATCCTAGAAAAGTACTCCATGTTTTGAGGACAACTACGGTAAACGATATCAATGAGAAGCGGAAAAGAGAAGAGGAAAAGCGAGCGCTGCTTTGTCCTAAACGGGGTCCCGTGACCAGTGCGCTTTGGTGGCCGTCTCGCACGCGATGTTCTCCCTTCAACCGCGGCCACTTCAGTTTGCCTCATTTCCGCTTTGCACACTCCCATCTATTGTCCTTACTACTCAGGCTCTGGCAACGGCTCAACGTCGCAACTACCAACGCCCCCGCGTCAATATGGCAATTTCCCTTGTACCTATTACTATCCCCTCGCAAACCACCTCCCATCCCCTTCAGCAAGCATCATCTCTGAGCCCCAAGCGGGAGCGTGAAGACTCCCAAGACTATACCGGAGAGAACTCTGAAGCGAAGCGTTTACGAGCCATCAATACAGGTACGCATTTCCCTCCGTCGCCATCTGTCGTGGGTCGGCCGTCCTCCCTAACCATGCGATTTCGTCTCCTCCTCCAGTCGACCAGACTATCTCTGCTGCTTTCAGACAGTATGTAGAGCCAAAGGCATATCCGCAGCCTGTTCCACCAGCGATGCCCGGTATTAAATTCAGCGACTTCTCCATGTTTGCATTTCCTCTAATAGTGTCGGCTACACAGGTCTACCTCAGCCATGGGAGAGATTTACGGAAGATAAGGGCTCCGCATTGGGTCAGAATTTCCAAGGTATGTCTACAGCATCATATTGACCGCGTCTCGGAGTTGAAGATGAAAAACGTCGCAGCTGTTCAACATCCTGGGTCTCAGAACACGCCGAGCGCCAACCCGATGGCCGCTCTGGATGACTCTCAGCCCGATTACGACACATTTCTGTTAGGTCTCAGTCCCAGCTTTGTGAACGATGAGCTGCCGACGTTGCATGACGCGCTTCCAACACCGAACGGTCGAGCAACGAGTCCTCTACATTGCTCCCGCCCACCTCCATCGTCATCAATCACTACAGAGCAAGTTGCTGAAAGAAGAGCGAGGTCTGGGTTCCAGAAGAGCCTGCCTCCTCCAAAGGGTAGTCTGCGCGCATACGCATGCCAGAACTGCAAGGATATGTACGTTATTTGATTGCCCTATGTTGATGCTCCTGCTTACGGAGGTATTAGACGTGACAACCGCCGTCGGATATACGGGCCACCTTCAGGATATCAACGCGACCTCGAGAAAGACCTTCCAGGGACTCCCAATGTCGCCCTGCGACCACTCGTTGCCCCCGTCGGTGCCTACGTCTACGAGATCTCCCAGGAGGCGTGGCCTGATCTTGATATTGAGAAGACGCAGCAATGCACCCGCCAAGTGCTTCTCGGGGGCGCGCGCTCCCGCACTGGTCAGCTCATTCGTTACGACGAGGAGGAGCGGTCCTTGAGCGACCGACTATCACCCTTTTCCGTGATCCGACACGCTTTCCGTGCGCTCAAGACAAAGAGGCTTGTCTCTGCGTTTGCGCATCCATCTTCAATAAAACATTGGGTGGCACACGCTGAGGTAGCGCAGAAGCTGAAGGGAGGTCCAAGGTATCTGACGACCGCCCGTTTGGTTCCGATCCATACTCCGGACGGTTCTGCAGAACGGCCCCAACCGCTGGCTGATCCCGGCCTTCCCGCCTGGCTACTGGAGCTCGATGACGAGGATGTCGAAGAAGTTGACGAGGAAGACATGGAGGATGTCTACGTAGACGTGTTTGAATTACCGTCTGAAGCTGATTTCGATCTGGATGATGCGGAGAGGGAGACGGTCGCGGAGTATCAAAGGAAGAGGCGTTTGGACCTCGAGGATTCCCCGATTAGTCGTGACGAGTTCTTGCCCGGCTCCAGCTCCAGCTCCAGCTCCAGCTCCAGCTCCAGCTCCAGCTCTAGCTCTAGCGAGGACTTGAGCGACGACTTTGCAGACTCTGATCATATGGACTATGAGGAGTGGGTGGATTTGTTTTCATGGTGAGAATCTCGGATTGTATCCTATTTCCCTGCCACATCGCACTTCTGCCCCCTTCCTCTCGTAATCGAATGTATGTGTGTATGTAGTTTACCGACTTGCTTCCCACAACAATGAATGTTCTGATAAGTTCGGCCTACTTCCCCTCTGTCGTCTGAACTTACGCAGCACAGCTACTCATGTAGGCGCACTATCACCGCACCTGAGTATCTATGTTCTTCAAGCATGTACATGAGCACGACCTTACCTCTACTTCGAGAAATGAATTAGCTCTGTGTCTTCATGCCTACTCGTTATGGAGACCCAAGCATACGTGCATTGATCGACGAGCCTGTGGCACCGGCTCTTACACATGTAAGGGTAGCTGCGAGAGGGCCTGAATTGCAGGTTGTTCCGTTACATTCAACAGCGCTAGGTCCAGTGTATGTCACGAGGCACAATCGCGTATTTACAAAGTTCTCGCTTATCTACTATATAGACTCCGACGGTACTCCGCCGCAGTCGCAACCCTTGCAATTCACGTTAACACCCCTCCGACTCCATCCTCTCACATCCCTCACTTGAAGCAGTACGTGAGCAACCTTGCTCTTCTTCTGCTTGGTCTCTTCTTCATACCTTCTGATCTAGGGCGGGATTTCTTTGTCATACATCGTTGTTTACTGTTCACATATCATTATGTCACTGGGTCGTCCGGTCTTTCACCTGCGAGGGCGATCAAGCGCTCCCTTGGCCCCCGTAGTATCTAAGCGACTAGGTGCACCCTTCCCTGCGGATCGAGTGGCCAGTCTCTGGGAGATTGCGGATAGCTTGCATCGCATGCTCTGGGATGGTAAGCTCAGTGTCGTCCAAGCTCGACCCCGCTTTACAGCTAACAATGTTCTGTAATAGATTTGCGCAGGAAGGGAGAAGTCGAAATACTCTCAAGATCCGAAGGCGACAGCTATACAATTGGTGAGCATAGAAATCTCATTAGTCGAGTACGCATCAAACTCAATGTTCTTGCAAAGTCTGGCAAGTTGTGGAGTGCCCCGAGTCAGAGGCAGAGGCACAGAGCTCGGAGAAGTCGGTTGCGACCGACGATGTAACCGACGACGAAGGTACCTCCTTTGCGAGCTACGCATGGTCCCCCAAGAATGATTTATATCTATACTTTACAGTATCCAGGTCGCTCGACAGTAACAAAGAGCATGGGGTCGCCACTTCTTCAGGCGGTCACCACCTTCCTACTTCAGAGCTGACAGAGCCTAAGCATCCCAGGATCACCGAGCCCTCTATTGAGCAAATGTTGGACGTTAAATATCCCTTGGCGGATCATGGTAAGCTCCGCTTGTGCCGTCTACAAAGGTCAAAGTGCTCACATCACACTCCAGCCATTCCCTCTCTTCCAATCCCCTCAACCGTCAGTATTCCGTCGGGCGTACAGCCTTGGGAATACGAAGCCGTAAAGGGGTTCCTTGAAAGGAGGGCGCAGAATCAGAGACTAGAGTCTACTGCTACTCAGGGCTTAGAAGGGCTAGGTGAATGTTCCAAGAGCCTTGGATGGGAGCTAACTGCGTATCGTTGCGAGCGAGCGTAAGCTACTTGTCTTTACACACCATTGTTCCCCAACGTACTGATGGGTCACATTGACAGGATCAACGAGCTCTGCGTGCGCATCGACGCAAGTCCTCTGTTTACTCCGAGGGCCAAGAAGCTTGTGGGGGAGTACCCCTCAGAGGGATTTGCGGGCGTAGTGGAGGAAGGAACACTTGGCCCTGTCGAGAAGCAGTCAAACGGCTCTCCGCAGGAGACACTGGCGAAGCTGAGAGCAGAACTTAATCAGAAGCGCGAGAAGAAGGTCCAGACCGTTCCTGAGCTTCAGACTCTGCAGGCCATCAACGCAGCTGTGGAATCTGCTGTTTAATGTGTCGTATATTCCTGGTTCTTTTCCCTTCTATACATTATCATATTACGTGGGGTAGAAGGATGATTCGATCAGGGTTCGTTGCAGATTCTCCTGGAAGGAGAGCTGAGACGTATCCGGATGGTCCTTCTTGGACATCAGCGACAGCGCTACATGTATACGCGGCGACTCATGTACGGTATACACTTCTGTAGTAATAGCCTGAGTACAGTACATAAATCTCCTTAGTTTCGTGACACAGATCTCATTCACGCTTGTACCATGTGATCCCACCAGTCATATATTCTTAGCAGGAGAGAAACCTCATTGTACTATGAAATATACGCTAGAACTAGGCAAGCATCGTCATTAAAATGTAGATTTCAGTCAGTGATACCCAACCGATCACTTGGCATTCCTCGGTAAAGTCCTCTTTGTCGTACGACACGTGATCTCTTTGAACGCGACTCCCACTGCCAGCGCTTTTTCTTGGTTCGATTCAGCATTTCTTCCCCGCTTCATCTTATCGCTTTCTCCTGCCACAGTCTCTTTGCCTCAGCTTACGAGGAGCAATTATTCTCAAAACACATTGAGAATCATAATCTCAGCAGCTTGCTACTTCTAGTCTGCGGAATGGCTACCCGAGTTCGTTTGCCAGGTATGTCTTTGATTGAGGTATAGACCACATTCGAGTGTATCGACCTTGTTCGACCCCTTTTATAGGCAGTGCTGTAAAGCGCAGCTATTCATTTCCCCAGAGTCTTGTTCAGACTCGACCTTCCTCAGTCTCATTCCCCGATTCATCCACTCAAGAGGAGTACCAGCTACACGTCGCATCTCCTCGTAAACGCGTCGAGTCGTTGCCCGCGCGACCAGTCATTACACGTGAGATCCTGGTTGTACCACCCCTAGAAGACATCCCAGAGATCCCCGATGAAGATGAGTCTCCGGTTGCACAAATATCTCGACCACCACGACCACCGCCATCGCCCGTGTCGTCTCCTCGAACTGCCGTCCGTGTAGCAGAGCTCAAGATCAAAGCCCCTGATGTATCAAAAGTGCGACCTCCAAGGCTTCGTGGCGGATGTGACGGGCGACGGAGGACCCGAAAGCTTGTCAGCAGCGGGTGCATGGGAATCCGGCCTTCATCCCTCTCTCCGCGAACCCTTGCTCCCATTCCTGAGCACGCGGAGCTGATCACCCTCATCAAAAGGGTGGCGCAGATTGCAAGGCCAACCACACCACCTCCTCTACCCAAGGTCAGAGCTTCGAATCCTCGGTTGCCTCGTAGCTTGCGTCACGATGCAGAGAACAAGCCGTAAGTCGCGCACCAGTCACATTAGATGGTCGAACTGACTCATTGCCATAATAGGCCTTCCGAGGTAGCGACGAACGACTTTGCTTCCAAGGTGCGAAGAGTCAGAGCGGTATCCCGTCAGTTTGGTCGGGGTAGTCTCAATCTCAACAAATAGCCTTAGCCCGAGTGGCGTGGTTTCTCCGTAGTATGCATATCTTGATCTGTTTCCGTGAGACGTGTACGCATTATTAAATGTATCTCATTGAATGATTGCCTTTTTTGTGGAATTACAATTGTTTGCTATACGCCAATACAACCTGACTATACCTTTGGATGAGAAAGCAAGCATACAAGGACGCTCGCCTGCCCTTATCAGCTGAAATAATTATCAAAAAGCAGAGAAGGTAAGCTATGATTGCATTTGATGTGAAGATAACACTCTCGCATTGACAACTGAGGTTTCGCAATCTCGCCGCGGGGAGCGCCCAAAGCACCGCTGATTCCTAACCACCATCCACACAACTGTCCGCGTCGCCTTCTGATCAGTCAACATGAATGGCGCCCACCCCAAGTTTCCCTCCCTGCATCGCTCCCGCAAATATGCCCCACGACGATCATCCCGTCTGTCAGAAGGAGTAACGGCAGACAGGACGCCGACCGATGTAACTAGCTTGGACGGCCGAGGTGAGCAGCATCCCATCACCCCATTATCCCTAAGCAATGACACATGGGACAGAAATAAACTCGGAGAGCATGTCAGTTCCACGAAAACCTGCACTGGTGGCCGAGAAGGTCACTGGCAACAAGCCCACGCTGGTTTCAGGTATCTAACCATGTGGCTTGCTTATGACGAGGGTCTCTCAACGTTTGCCGACTCAGCGTGGTCAAGAGATTCCCTTCAATTGACACAATTAAATGAACATACCCTCAACCACCAAGCTGTACAGACGCGAATGGACCCCAAGGGGGTGGTACTGCGTACGCATTGTCTTCTTCTTCAGCTAAGCGACCTTCTTGACCAGTCTGTTTGATGATAGACCGGCGTACAAGCAAGAATACATGCGTCCCTTTGGAATATGACGCCTGGATTTATAACCCAGATGTTCCTCCTCGGGATATCACAGAGGACATGTTTCTATCGAACAAGGACCTTGTGTCTCGGCCTCGGCTGCGAGCGGTCCTGCTCAAGTCTCAGGCTGGCTCAAAGCTGCGATACACAGTAGAACCAGACAAGATGTCTTCGGGGGAAGCCCTCCATAATACGGACGATCTCTGGGAGTTGAGTCACTTTACAGCTCTTACCATATCAGACACAGTGCCAATGGACACAAGTCTTGCACCGCAACCCGAAGAGCGTACGAATGGACGCTATGTCTCACGTAGTACCCGCCGCTACGCGCCTTACTGAAGTAACTTATGTTAGCTCGGACGATGATTCTGCCATTGCCCTGTACTATACTGTGGTTAGGATGCTATCATGTACTTGAGGCGACTAGAACGCCTCACAAACAAAGCTACATTAGAACCAGAATTCGGACAGGATACCACATTGTTTTTTAATCACTTTACGATCACAGATTGCGCTCAGAGCTTGCAATGTATCTCTCAAGAGTCTGATGCATGTTACATGCATACTCAAATAGTGCTTGGTCGCCTACGATGGCTTAGTGTTGCTATACGAGACATACAAGCCATCGCCAACTGAATCAACTCTGAGTGCGTCCATCACTAAATTGGGTCTCACACGCCTCGGTTCTCACCGGATCTGACCGACGATACTAATGTTTGATTTTTTTCAACTTTGGTGAACTACGGTACGCCGTCCAGCATCGCGCAACCTCGCGTAGACTCGCTGTAGATCGCTGCAGGCCGCTTCGGGTCGCTTCGGGTCCCTGCAGGTCGCTGCAGTCCGTGTCGCACGCGTCTCTTCCGACCAATCCGGTCACTGACGCCCATCTGTAAGCGATCTGTCTTTTTGGGAAGAGACCATGAGGCCTCAGAAGCGAGCGCTCAAACCATCCGTCTGGTTGCTGCCAACCACCATCTCTCGTTCTGTGCTGGTCGCTCTAGTCGGAATTCTACGTTATAGTTGAAATACGGCCAATGGCTCCAGCACTAGGACCAAACCAGCTACTAAGAGCGCCTGACGGTGTAAGGAAACCCCCTTACATTCGTTCTCAACTCTCGAGGGGTGTGGTTGCGAGACCGGTTGAGAGGGATTCCATCTTTGGAGCTGAGCATTCCAACGGTATGTAAGCTCTCCTGACTGAGACAAAACGGCCTTCTGAATCAGCGAATGCGACAGGATCCTATGGTGGGCGCGCAACTATCGGACCCGTTGGCACAACGGGGTACCCCATGATGGAAGTAAGCAATCAATCCCTGGCTTTCTCTGGCGTACACGCACCCCACTTTTCCCTTAAAGATCCTTGGGATGCGAGGTCTGTCAACGTCCCCCGAGACACTCATCACGACCGGAATTTCACCGCACGTGGCGACCCTAACCACTCAGCCCAATATGACGCGCAAGAGGGTTCCCTCGCGATTGTCGACATGGCGCCGCCCGCGCAGCGGGAGGCCATGGTACCGGAGATGTATACCGTCATACCAAAGAGGAGGACACGGTGGGCATACTCGCGGAAATTGAGGCTGGACAGTGTGAACAAGCGGTACACGAGTCGGGTGATGGGAAACAGGACATACAACACCAAGGAGGAGCCACTATACGACAAGGTCGTACGGGAGTCACGGGAATATTATCGCTGGTGCGTGCGCCTCCTTTGACAGCTTCAGGCATCACTGGGAGAGCGCAGGTTAGCTGACGACACCGATTGCAGCCGTGACAACGGCGAACCATACGCCCGTACGAAACACTTGCTAGAGCCAATCGCCCAGGAAGGACTCGGTACGCCCCCGAACATTGCTGAGCGTGGGACGCTAATCCCGAAGATGAGGTGGATCGAGCTCAGTGAACTTAAGAACATACCGTGGCACCACTGGTGGTACCAGAGGTGGAAGGAGCGGCCGTACGGTGAGGACAGCATGGACGTTGACCCTCCATGGT
The DNA here is from genome assembly GCA_022606135.1 of Fomes fomentarius. Classification (NCBI taxonomy): domain Eukaryota; kingdom Fungi; phylum Basidiomycota; class Agaricomycetes; order Polyporales; family Polyporaceae; genus Fomes; species Fomes fomentarius. Next base: position 3,016,527 of record JABYQN010000004.1, on the reverse strand, counting down.
TCATCTTCGTGCCTGGTGTGACCGGTCCCGATGCGCAGCGGAACGCGGCCGGTTGGTGAGCCCGTTAACCCTATCTACGGTACAGGAGGTGCTCGAACGATATTCGCATGCTTGGATTTCTCGTTGTATCACCTAGAGTAGTGGACTTGTATAGTTCTCGTCTGCCGTACATGCGGCCCTGTATATCTTCTTGCGGTGCAATAGCTAATCTGGATGTTTTGTTCCATTTACCAAACGAGTCTGCCAAAGGACGCATGATATCGCGGAAAAAGTACGAGCTCGAACAGACGGAGAGATCATTGCTTTCTCAAACGCATCATATTAATATTACAAGCGAGCTCGAGGTACCTGCGCAGAGGCCGACTCGACGGCTCCGCAAAGTCGTAATGCACATACAGAGATAACGCAATTATCCAGTTACACGATTGAATCCATGCCTTGTCACATTCGCGCAAACCTCAGGCCTCACAACTTCTTCTTCATACACTCCCTCACCTTCAACGTCGTCTTCAGATCCATCGCGGCCAGCATCCAAAAAGTCATCGCCTTCGGGTCCGGGACGATCTCCACTTCCTTCACTCGCTGAGCCCCATCCACCACCTCAACCACCTTCCTCTTCATCTTCCCCCTTTCGATCCACTTCGGCGGAACAACATTGAGAGCCCAGTCGCCAGGCGGGTAGTACTTGAACCGCCCCTCCCCCTTAGCCTTATCCTCCGCGCGAACCAGTGTCCCGCGGTACTTGTCCCCACGGTCGTTGGGGTGAGAGCGGGGCGTGCCAAGACGCGGAGCCGGACGCCACTGGTCGTACCACCACTTCGGGGGACCGTTCTTCTTAAGGGAGTGGTACAGATCCCGGCAGAAGTGCCATTCGTCTGGCGGGATCGCGCGGTCGTTCGTGAGCATATGCAGCCAGTTCAACCCTGTGTACCTCAGGAACTGGACAAGCAGGGGCGGCATCACGGCGTTGGCGCGGTCGAACTCGTGGATCGACAAAGCGGTCGTGAGGACGGGTACCCCGTCGGTCTGCTGCGCCATAACACCGAGGGCAAAGTAGCGAGCCTTGTGGTCCGGAGCGTACACCAGCGCATCCCAGTCCGATTCGGGTGCGAAGACTTGGGAGAGGGGAGAACGACCCGGCCGCTTCCACGTGCATGGGAGAAGCTTGCCGTTCTTATTGGGCAGCTTCGCCTTGTGCGGAGACTTTGCGATTGCGGCGCGTTGTACAGCGAGGATATCGGGGTTGCGCTTCTTGTACCGCGGAATGCTTACTGGAGGCGGCATGTCCGTCCTGCGTGGCAGAGGGACTGTCGGCGGCGGCATGTTCATCTTGCGTTGCGGAATGACCGTCGGAGGTGGCATGTTCGTCTTGCGTCCAACCGGTGCTTGTGGAGGCAAGTTCGTGTCCAGCAAGGCGGCGGGAGCGGGTGCCGCTGGAGGAACTCGTGCAGATTGGGGCGGCATCTGGGATCGTACGTAACTGTGGATCCCATCGATGACTTCCTTGAAGAGAGGGGCTGTTCGCTCTGAGTCAGCTGCAGCTGTGACAAGATAAGCAGGACACGTACACAACGGTCCCGACTTCGTGGAGATCGGACGACCATACTTGTCGTGTGGGATCCGGCGTCCCTGTGAGTCTGTCAAGATAGCGCGAAGACACCATCAGCATGCGACAGGACGAGGAAGAGAGGACGGGAGTAAAACAGAAGGAGAAAGACACGCACCCCTCGCCCACAGGAACGGGTACCTGGGTTTGAAGCTGTTCTCTTTCCCCGTCGGTCGTCTTGCGTTGAAGTTGGATTGTTGATACCGGACCCACACACTGTCAGGGGGCGACAATAGCAGATCCTCAGCGGCCTGACGCTCCTTGATCTCCCAGGGGAGGAGCATCGTTCCGCGGACGCGCTTGGCAGGCGGTAGGGAGATGTCGTCGTCATCGATAAGGTGCTTTGGAGAGGCGCTACAAAGGAGCCAAGTTTGCGATGTTAGATGGCAAAGCGTTTGAGAGGAAAGGAGAGACAGGATGGGAGGGAGTGAAGTGGTCCATGCAAACGACTTACGAAGGGGCTGCAGGCACGGAGGGCATTGGCATGTCGGAGCGCGTGTTACGTCGACGAAGGGATAATGCGATTATTCTGGTGGAGGTGACCACGGAGCTTGCTCGTGCAATGGAGGAATGAGAATGAGAAAGAGAAGCTAGAAGACAAGAGAGACAAGAGCAAAGCGGATACTGGTTTGACAGCGACACAATGTGGTCGGAATGCAAGAGAGCGCGGTGGTTGCGGTGTCAGCGGGACCAAACAAGCGAGGTGGACAAAGCAACATTGTCGGACTCGTTGTGCACGTGCACACGGTGTGAACCGACCGGGCCATCCTCTCTCGCTTGGCGCTCATCGCAGGTTCCCTTCAACTTCATAGTGTCCAATTGTTCATGCAGCTATCTCTACAGTACATTCAGGTAAGCGGATACTTGGCCAAGGCGAATATGAGAGGGCGAATACTGACCATGCATGTTCGGATAGACCCACGGGTGGACGAACGCACAAGCGATTTGGTCAGGATTTACCACAACCGACGAGGTTGCAAGCTTTCAAGGAGAACCGGGGCCTCTTCTGCACCACCGAAGCATCGGCCCTGTGTGCGGGAAATGGTCCTCACTCACCTACACTCTCGTTCGGCGAGAGTGATACCTATCATTCTCAACGCAATGCAATCTATCGCACTCGAAAGAGGCACATGAGGACATGGTCCGCAACCTGATACATGTACCTGTGCGACGACGTAGGTGAGCACATAGAGACGGCGCGTACTTGAGGGGATGGAGCACTGACCATAGCTCGAAGGACAACATTGCACTTGATCACCTGGTTAGGACCTGCGACCGCCTCCAGACTCGTATTCTCCACAAGCGATGGAGGGCATCAGTCGCAAATTCTCAATTTTCTGCTCTGCCAGCACCTTCGGAAGCGTCAACCACAGTCGTGGACCGTCAAATTCGACGTTTACGACACAGTTGATCAGGTGTGACCTCAGCCCCTGCTCATACCGCGTTCACGCTCATCACTTAGTAACTCGGGCACCGCTCGTATATCTGTATAAACAGGTGAGTGAGCATTCTCGCTGAACTGTGTTTTCAGGGTGTGACGTGTTGACCGTCACCTGACAGGTTCCAACGTACCCATGACCTGGACAGGGCCATACAAGTCAGAAAGTTGTCCCTGCGCCCGTGATCCTTACCCACACCAGCAAAACATCATTGCGAGCGTTGCGTCGACGAAGCTGGCGCGCGAACTCATCCCTCTGGAGAGCCGGGAACTACCGGAGACCCTTACACCATGGCTCAAGTTCTGCACTCATTCGCCGCACAAGTAGCTCACGAGACCTGATGTCTGGTGTATCACGCTCATCTGAAAGTCCTCGTCAGTTGATCAGGTATCGTCAGGTATGGAGAGAAAGCATCGTACCGGACCATGGGCTCACCCCGGTGACGCCCCAGGGGCATATAGTCATGACCAGGTGCGCGATCTGCGAGCTGTCCAAGTCGTGCTACACGATACTGAGCAAATATGCAGAAGAAGGATACGCGTGCCGGCAACGAGGAGTCTCATCGTCGTACACCACACCTCGATATGTGTAACCTATATGCGTCTGCAACGTTGTCAGCGCAACCGGATGTACGTCCCCTTCCTCCACTCTATACGCACTGCGCGTTGCTCGAGAACACCTTACCAGCGTCGCGACTGCGCGGGCCGCCCTTCATATACGCCTTCAGTCGTAGCAACCCCAGAGCTTCACAGCCAGTTCCGAGGAAGATGCAAGGTTGACAGGGAGCATATTCGGAAGAGCCATAGGAACAAGATACCCGACAAGTCTTCGTGATATCAAGGGTCATCATACAAGCAAGAGGTCGTGGTCGGGACTGTGGCGAAGGCCTAAGGATCGTGAATTGTCAGGAGGGGCTCAAGAGGGTTGTGCTGTCCGTTCCATGTGGGCAGTGCGTTCGGTATGTCATTTCCGCATCTCGCACACAATCCCTAAGTTTCGTTCTCTACCAGTCTGTGTCCAGGTACGTTGACGGAGCATCCTTACAGAGCTCCTCTCGAGCCGTGCACGGGAATTGGAGGAAAGCACTAGCACACTGCACGTCCGCACGCATCGACCAGCAAGTACTCCACCAACCCGAGGACAGACGAATGATGACACAAGGCTCTTCTTCACCAGATATCCCAGGGGTATGTTTCACGACGTACCTTTCATGGATCCGCACGTAGTCATCGTACCTTTAGCCCCCTACATGACAGCGCACCTGGCTGCCATAGACGTTCCCTGTACGGCGGTGCAGCAGTGAGCCCACGAAGCCCTCGAAGGCAACGCATTCGGCGAGCTTGGAGACGTCCAGGCAAGATACTGTTCTGCGAATCCCACAGGGTGTCTATCGGTGTATGCGCGATAGCCCGGGGATAGGGGTCAAGTCGGCGACCTGTTTCAGCCGTTCCAGTATCCAACGCTCAACCGGCGCAGGATGTTAGAGGTCCTGGTGTGATGGCGAGACGGAGAGAGATCGAGTTCAGCACGGGGGGAAGGGGGAGCAGGGTTTGGAATTGAACACGACGCTCGCACTCTCAGAGTCATATCGGCCTCGTGACTCGGACTTTCTTGTCTCCTACTCTCATCCTCTCACATTCCTGGTACTCTCGTGTCGCAGCTTTCTGCCATTCTGTCTTCTGTCCTACATCGTAATCACACTCCTTGGCTATCTACTGCTCCCCGAAAGTCGATGAGGAGGTCTAGAAAAATTTTATACAGACGGTCCAAGCAGGCGGTGTCCAAGGACGATCTTACCTCAACGAGTGGGAAACATTGTATTGGAGTTATGGCTAAGGTAAAGAAAGCGTACCAATCCTGCGTCCTCAGCCACCCATGGCTCCAACCTAGTCGGCCACGCTGCTTTGCACCGCCATGTTGGCCCTTCGTCGCCGTATCCCGACGTACTGGTGGTACATATCTCATCCTCTGCATTCTCCATCATTTGAGAGCAGTGTCTCTCCACCACTGGAACTCATGTTGATATCGAAGGTAACGGGGGCATTGGCATCGAAGTGTGCCAGCACCGACCTGGCTCGACACCAGACATCGAAAGAAGGTTTGTCCTTGTTAGGTCCAGAGGCTCTTGGCAAACGGCCACAAACAGTGCGCTCCTCCACGCCACGTGACGCCATATACCGGCTGCAGCTAGGCGCTCACGCGTTCCCACTTGGTCGGCCAGCAACTTACTTTCCCAGCCAATATCGGTCTAGACTCCGCTCTGCACTCCGACACGCGAGTTCGTCCTGGTTTCGCTTATCCGCTCCCCTTCAACCAACCAACTCTACGGCGTCTTCCTAGCCAGACTCTCCGACATGCAGTTTGATTCGGGACACTCAGGCTACTACTACCCACCAACCTACCCACCACCCTACCCACCACCCTACCCACCTTACCCGCATGGCTGGGCTCCCAACCCCGCTCCTGTTCCTCAATATGCCTGGTATGCCCCACCTTCTCAGCAACCACCTCATTTCGGGGAGTTCTATGAGGCTTCGTATCGCTGTACGTACCGAATTCGCCTCAATCTCTTTCATCGTGGGCACGACACTTACACCAAGGTCGCAGCCAACACATATCAGCCGTATGCTCACCAAGGTCAGATGACCATGGTCGGTGACCCTTACTATGCGGCTACCCCACAGTGTATGTCCTCTCATGTAGTATCCGTATTCCTCCTTCACCCCGCATGCCGACTCGATCTTGTTCACAGATCATCCTCCCCTTCGTCCTTACGAGCATATGCGGGAGAACGTCCCTCCTGCGCGCGGCCCCACTCGCGACGTATCCAACACGCTCCTGGCTGCTAGTTCGTTCTACTCTCCCTCCCGTTCTTGGATGAACTGCACACTTACGCGTCTTCTGCTACTCAGATGAACAACGCCCTCACTGGCACCAGCCTTATCATGTGCCTTCCTACGTTCAGAAGTGCCGTGTGCCCAGCCGCGGCCTCTCTAAGGCGCTCAACAATACCGGTTCGTTTTCCCTCCGTTCGCGCGCCTTCTCAACTTTGCTCATGCCGTGCTTCGCCCTCAGGTGCGCTGTCTATGCATCGTATCAAGTCCGAGCCCAGCTATGGTCACTCCCCCACTGCGGTAACCCCAGCTCGCGACGGTTCAGCTGCGCACAACGCCGCAGGTTCGTTCTCGCTTACTCACTCGCTGTTCTTTCGAACCGCACGCTCACACACAATCTCCTGCCGCAGATGCATCGCACCCGCATCCTATCAAGTACGAGCCTGACCACGGGCAGGATGAAAAGGACCCCTTGGCCGTAGCATGTGCGCCGAGCGACTATATCTCGGACGCACTTCGAGTTGCCGCTTCCTCTCACAGGCGCGAGGCAGCAACGAAGAAGATCATCGCGCGCATGCCCCGCCACCTGATGGTGAAGAGCTACACCGCACCAGTCTCGAAGGACAGCGACACTGGGAAGCATTATCCCCGTTGGGCGATCCAAGAGGCGATCCTTAAGAACCCCCCTCCGTACAAGCCCAAGTCTAGGGGCAAAGGTACGCATCCTTCCTTCCTCCCGACACCCGAGCGAACGAGCTCGTGCTTACGCGTACATTGCCGCAGGCCCCCGTAAGGTCAACGAGAACACGATGCTGAAGAAGTGGGTCAAGAAACGCGAGACGTGCTCGCACTACCCCGCATCTACTCGGTGGCAAGGCGTGCGGCCGAAGAACCGCATCAAGCGCGGGCGCAAGCACAGGCCGCAGCCTACCCTTTATCGGTGTCTGCTCAAGTACAAGGCCGAGCGGGCGTGAGTGCATCTGTCCTTCTCTGCGATTGAGTCGTGCGTCTTACTGGGGCTACCCTGATTTTGTAGCATCAACGACAAGTGCAAGGAACTCGAGTTGTGGGCGCCTTGCCGCCCCATCCGCATCAGGCTCGGCCAGGACGGTTTCGAGTCGTTCGCTGGACCGTTCCCGTTCAACAAGAAGGGATGGGTTCCGCTGGGGTCTTCGGGCCTGCGGGAGGCGTACACTGCGGTGAAGGAAGAGTGCGATGATTAAGATCAAGCATCGACATCGACGTAGTCAAGATTCATCCCCATCGTTCTCTAGTCCCTCGAAATCCCGCACACGCCCGTGTCACATCACGCGCTCTGCCTCCGCCGTCTCCTGGAGTGCTCCCCACCTTCATAGTCACGCCCCCTATTCTCATCGCTACCGTGCCGTGTTCATGCCCTCTACGACACTTACGGCCTCACGTACTACTCATCCGGTAAGTAACTTATCACAGCAATTCTACTCTCGCCCCGTGTTGTGTCCAGTCGTATCTGTTGTTTCAGTCCCCGTCGTCATATCCATCGCACTGTTTTGCTACTGCTATTCCATTCCATTCACGTTGTATATATCCCTATCTAGTCCATAGTCATACTCGTGTTTTTATGAGCCACGGACTTTCTCCCAGCTGCCGTATCGCTATGATCATCTTGTAGCTTCGTGCTATTTACGTTTAGTCCATTTCCACCCACCTTTACGTTGTTGTTTTGCAAAATCTGTAGTATAGCAGGCCAGGTCCCGCATCTCCAGTACACTTGGAAGTCATCAATGGCAGAGATTTGATCGTCCTGCAGAGTCATGTAGGCATAGGCCGAACGACGATCGACACTTATGGACACAAGTAGAGTCGTGCACAGACTTAGGCATATCGAACACTTGAGCTGACATGTCTGATCGCACGCGACTTCGTATAGATCAACGCGCCGCCCAGTAGGACAAAGCTGTCTACATGACGCACGTCCATGTACTCTGCGACGGGAATACGGAACGCACAGGGCCACTCCGACGCGAGAGCCTGAGTGAGGAAGAGGAGAGGCCTCCGATCGTGATCGAGCCGAGCCGACTGTGTTCCGTCTCTGAAGCTGGAGCGTTGAAGGCTCGGAAGCTCACTTGGTAGACTGGAGAGTCGCAGTTGAAACCATGATATTGAATACGGCCTTTGAGATCGGCCCAGGGCTATCCGCACCTTTCCTTACTCATCGTGTGTTGCTTACTAGGTACCATACGTACCATGATTCAGCACATCATCTGACTGACAGAGTCATTTGTATTGACTCTGTGTGCCCCATAATCTAGTGCGGGATATGATAGATTCAGATATGGACAAGAAGCGCAGATGCAATGGGGTGAGACAGGAAGCAGGAGAGACTTGACTTCACAAGCGCAGGCTGTCGTGGTATGTACAGCAATATGGATCTGAATCCTACAGGTGAATAGTCAATTGATGTCATGACTAATCGTGGACAGGAGTCAATTTCGCGTTCAGTAACAGCACCAAGTTCCAAATACGGGCACAGGCCTGTTCCGTACCCGCATGCATCACGTGCGTTGACTGAGATAGATATAAGGGAGAGCGCCAGGTTTTGGTCAACAACCAACCACCACATCTCCACTCCGACAACCTTTGCACTTTCATCATGAGCCTTTTACAAGCCGCTCTCCGTACACAAACCATCGACTCGCTCGACAAGGTGCTCGCAACCTTGAGCGGTCGCAATTCACCAGATGACCATGAGGAGATTGTCAAAGTGGTCAGTGCTTTCTTTCGCTCTTAGGTGCCTTGCAAGGGCTTGTTCTTACGACGACCCTCCTTCCCACTACCCCATATTTAGATGTTCCTTCAGAGCAGTCCTTGCAGGTCAAGGTTCGGCTCGCGGCCAGCATCTCCCCCTCACTCGCCCACTTCAAAGCCAACCCCCTCCAACCACTTCCCGTCGTGAAAGGAGCTACGACAGACCCGCTCAAAGTTTTGCCCACCAATTTATCACGGCGCATATTCTCCCAGTTGACAATCAAGGAGCTTGCACGCTGCTCGCGGGTCTCCAAGAAGTGGAATAAGAGCCAGACGTTGAACTATGGTGAGTCATTACCCGACTTCAGTAATCGACGGCGTCCCTTATTCAGTTTCCGTGTGCAGTCTGGTTCCAACACTACCGGCAAGCTAATTTCCGGGACGAAAGCCTGCCCTCGGGAAAGTGGACTAAGCGCGAGTCCAAACAACAATGGGTAAGAGTCGTAGATCATCATGGTCGACATGCATGTATACTGAGACGGCCGTCCCCAGCGCACCACCTATCTCCGAACCATGCCCACACGTTCTCAGCCGCAATACCATCGTTCCGTCACCCACACTCCTTCTCGGTCGAGCTACATCACGCCTTCTCCAACTCCCAGAGAGATCAGGGAGGAGAAGTGGCGCGAGGAAGCCGAAGCCACGTCGAAGCCGACGAAGATCGAGATGCGCGAGATGTACAAAGAACTGCGCGGGCGGAAGGCTAGGGGGAAGGGCAAACTCGGACGTACCTCGGGCATGAGAGACCGGGGTGGATGGGGTGAGCCCATCATGGACGAGCTCTAACAGGATTACCATTGTGGGCAGTCTTGCGTACATCTGAGCTCTGTTTCCTTGTTTTATTGCTTCACTGCCACATTGTAGAACTAGAAACCTCCGCGGAGACACTGAACGTGGAGACGGATACACAATGTAGATGCGCATCCTACTTATGAGTTATCGTGCCTCAAGCTTGCCCATGCTGGCTCATCGTCGGAGATGTGAATTAATGGTATGCTACATACTGATGTACATCATCCCTGGCAAATCTTTGAATGACAATCGTTGTGACTTCTGAGAGTCCGAGATTGGCGTCTAAAAGAAGCCCTAGTCGACAGATGCTTCGGACGGTAGTACTTAGTTCAATGTACGATGTCCTTCTTAGACTACCTGCTGCAATTCACATATGCTGCTACACTATCTCTTGGTACTCCCGAGATGCGGACGACTTCATTTTGGTGAGTGACGCGAGAAGCCGTAGGTTGTCTGTACTATGCACTCTTCGCTGATACTGAACTACAGGTCCGCAATGCCTATACTGACTTTTACTTAGTCTTTGATGACGGGTTTACTTACTGCTATCCCGGGATGCCCCTTAGGTATCCACAGAGAGTGTGTCGCCGAACGCGGGCCGTCATCAGCGTTACAGGATGAGTCGCCGCTATTAGACACCTATCTGCGGGAGCTGCAGCTCGATGTAACCCGTGCACAACCTCTAATCTGCGGTTTTTGACCTCAGATAATTCCTCGGAATAATCATCTGCGGCATCACTCTGCGGCTCCGTAGTAACTCTGAAGCCAGTCCACGAAGTGAGTTCCATGTTGCGATGCAACAGACTCCGAGTTTACTGTTCCACTCAGTATAGCTACCCACATATTATTGACAGAGGTAGCGCAAGCTCTCTTGACCATTCAACAGTACCCAGGAACAATGCCCAGGGCTATGATGGGCCTGGGCAAGCCGTCCTTTGTCCTTAGCCGAGGTCACGTGATGCAACCGCTTTGACCGAGGGCCGTGGCCACACTTTGGTTTTCGCGACGCGTCGTCCTCCGGCCTTCTACCACTTTGCCTTCTACCACAACTGCGCTTTGGCTGTTTTGACGAGCTCCGCCCCTTCTCTCAATCCCACAACCACATCTGTCACCATTGACGATATCCAATCACCGCAACTCTGATCCGCGCTTGCGCCTACACACGCTCTCACATCAGACCAGAACCACATACCACATCAAGCATTCCCATTAAAAATGGCTATCTCAGCAATAGAATCAAGCTTTCTTGATGAAATATTCCCTGCCGTACCACATCCTTGGGCGGCCGAAGCTCTGTTGAACTCCGCGACCCTCAAGCGTTCGCGCGAGGAGGAGGACGACGACGACCTGGCCCCCGTTAACGTGAAGCGCCCGCGTACTCTGCCGGAACGTGAGTATACCTGCTTCAGATGTGTTGCGGTGCGATTTATACTCATAAACTGTGTAACCTATGCTCAGTTGCACTCAACGTTGACCTTTCTTCAACCAACTCGACCTCGCACGACTCTAACCAGTCTGACCAGGGTGTGTACCTAGCCCTCTATATTCCGGTACACAGATGCTCACCTGTCACTAGATGATGCACCCGACGTCTGGGGAATCAATGAAGCGTTCATGTACCCTCAAGACCCCGAACCGTCATATGGTACGTGCCCTGTTCGCTATTCAACAATCGTTATTCAGACACGATATGAAGCAGAGTACTGCTCAAATGATACGGGAACGACATATGCGAACCCCATCGAAGTCGCGTCTGAAGGTGAGACTTATGCTCAAACCGTTTGTGGGATGCGTGCTCATCAGTCGTGTTCAAACAGAGCCTGTAACGTGCTACGACGGGCTCTTCGATTTCGATAAAGGTATAGTGTAAAACCTACTAAAACGTCGCTGGGTGGCTCAGACGTTGTGACCCTCTAGGCTTCTATGAGCTTGAACAGTTCTTGATTTCTTCAATTGGTTCCGCATCCCCCAAGGAAACGACTCCGAAACCACAGGTTCGGGAGTATACACCCCATATACCCTCTCCTCTCTCAAACAGGTCCCTTCCGAGCGATCATCTTTGTGAAGACGCTCAGGGATCTGTAACGCAATCAATTATACCTATACCGCGCCGGCGACCTTCTCAGGGCGACTATCGCTCAACACTTCTGAAAGCTCGGGCGGAGTGCAGGTGAGTACAGATCGAAGTCACTTATTGTTGCACACGACATCTCAACAATACGTGTAGAAAACTCCACGATACCCACGACATCGACGGACTACTTCCCTGTCCGATTCCGAACGAAGATGAACGTCCCGTTCCACGTGGAACACCGGCGCGTCTCTTCCATCCCAAAGAACCCCTTACCCCCCCGAACCACCATGAGTACTACAGCTACCAGCTCAGCGACTGGGCACAACTAGTCCTTGGTACACCCACCCTACCAGGCGAAACGATTCGTGGAAGCGGCGCGCGCCACTGGCTGCTTCGGAGCGAAACCGGGAGACATGGGCTGGATCGCCCTCTCTTGCAAGATGGCGCTGTACTCCAGCATTGGTTTCTAGCTGCTGGAATGTTTTGGGATCCGCCATTTACAATGTACGCTAGCCAGATGGCGATCGCGCTCTGGAAGGCGCACGTCGAGGTCGTTCCTGCCATGAACAACTTCAGGGATCCAGACACAACGACGGGCAGTTTAATATATGCTCCGAGCGCACCGGAGTAGATAGGAGACACTTGGAACACTTGTACTTTGTACTTTACAATATGCTACTGTCGTAGCTACTTGGTCTAATGCACTATAATCTGCTTGGTCGCTGATCTTGAGAGGAGGCGTAGTGCCATTTCGACACAGATTGTGTGATCTCATCTATCACAAAGCTGCAGCCCTCAGAGCCACCTGAGAAAGTGGATATATGTATGTATCATGTAGTGCAGGGGAGACCGGATCACCATCGGAGCCTTGATGCCAGCGCTCCCAGTGCTAACCAGGTTACTTTCTCACCCCTCTTCGACTTGAACTTGGTATTGAAACTGCAACTGCTCCATTGGCTAGTCTCTTTATCGCCTTCCCTTAGACTTCACGCCATAGAACATCTCATTCGAGTCAAACAATATGGGCAAGATTGCTTTCATGGTACCAATGAGCGAAGTGCGACGGATAGTCATCAGCGTCTTTGGTGCTGGTTTGAACCCAATGTGTGAGTACTGTCTTCTTCTCAGGGCTCAACTGGCTGTGAACTCAGTTGCGACTATGCGCTCCAGCTGTGAGACGTCAATGTAACCAGAAAACGGGAGAGGTTCGTCTCCAGTACAAAGTTCGAGACTTGGCTCGTTGCGGATGGGGTACAGGTGTGTGTGTATTCTTGTGCTGTCCTTCATGCTCTCCTAGTACAAAAGATGTATCTAACCTCCTACATAGACGCGACACAAGAGACATGGAGCTTTGGAGACTGCGCGGAGCTACTGGAGGACCCGGAGGAGAGAGGTAGGCGCCATACTCAAGCATGTCGTACGATCGCTTCTCACCCAGGCCAGAACACAGTTCAACTCTTATAGTCGCTCATCATTAGATCATAGACAATTCCCTTGTATTGTGCGCCGACTATTATCTTGTAACTCCCCTCCTTAGTGATCCTGTCTTGTACTTGCTGTAACGCCGATTGTCGATGTATTCCGTCTCGCGATTCTGTGACAACACCTGATGTACAAAGGATTTTGGGGGCAAAGCTTCTCGCAAGGCCGCGGCTCATCTCGCTTAACGGCTTGACTACAATACTATCTAGAGAGCGACCATTCACGTGCGGAGCACAATAGAACTATCCTCGGCCACCCGTTCCCGAGACTGAGCCACTTAACCGAGGACCACAGCATCTCTCTCTAAATAGGCCGCTTCCTCACATTATCCACTCGTCTATACCTCTACCTCTCTCCTAACATGATTACTGATTACTTCTACGAACACAACTCCGTCGTATCAATCTACTACTCCACAAAATCAAAGTGTGGTCCTGGGTCGCACTCGCTCAATGAATACGGTACGTCTGAACATCTGATATTCAATAACCACATATTGAGCTATTGCGTACACGTATAGGTTTGTCACACCAGGAAGACCCCCATACGGGTGATTTCCATCTCCTATACCGTGTACGCGACATCGACCTACGCGGGCGACGAATGGGTACGTCGCGTTTTTCCTCCTCCAAGTCCAGACACAATGTTCAAATCACCTCCATCGTCTTTGTGTGTCAGACTCGAACGAACACACGCGCAGCTTCGGCATGTCGAGTGATATACTCCGGTTAGAAGATGCCTGTCAGTCTACTCCCCGTTCGTATGCCATGGATGTGGCCGAGGTACGATACTCACCGCCACTCTTTCCCAGACTTTTTAATGACCCAATATTGATTGGAAAACATTGTTTACCCCTATCACTGTTGGCTGTTGCGCTGCGGTACAGAGCATCGGGGGCGAGAGGCTGGTGTTCGTATATTCGTGCGCGACGGATCCGATCATCACGCGCCTCTTATTCATGGCCAGCCTGGTGCTGTATCTAATTTCGCGGTTAGACCCATATTTTGTTGTCCATGATGTGTATCCGTAGCTCGTTCTTTATAATCATCGTTGCTCGCTTCACTCGCATACTTGACCAGGGGCACTTAAGGCGGGACAAACAAGTACAAGAGACTTAACAGGTTCTTCCCTCTTGCTCTCACAGATCCTCAAGACTATATAACATATGCTGGGCCCTTACGCATGCCTCAACGACCATGGAAAGATTCGGCCTCTAGTGGATGAGTAAAGAGATTCAGGAGTCCTGACCACCATCACATAGGCGCTCAAAACACCAGCAATCGAACCAGTTCGATTCTTGAAATGAACCAACCGACTATTGCTCCACGAGGAAGGGGTCTGTGCGCCTGCGCTCAGGGGAAATTCGTTCCTTTGAACCACCATCTTTCCTCAGGATTACTTCCACTGTTTCAGCCGCAATGAGCGGCAATACAAGCATGGAAATTGTCCCCCAACAGTACACCTGGTCGTCCTGATAGTCGTCATTCTGACCTGGACCTGTTTCTCCGACCCCGCTACTATCACTGCAGCACGTTGGAAGTGGGCTTTGTGTGCGAGTGATGCCGAGCCAAACAGCGACGAACAACGAGAGCAAGGGCGATTTGTGCAAGTCCGAGATGTAGCCCTCAGCGCTTCATTTTGGGATGACTCACAGAGTGTGGCCTTGTTAGATTCCGAAGCTCTTGAACAACAACCGCAAACTCGTCCGTGACCGTGACTGTGTCACATACAGCATGTCACCCTCGCTCCAGGTACCGTCAGATCTTGCACCGGGATATAGGCGGCTTATAGGTGTGCGATTTTGGCAAATTTAACACTGCAATGACTGCCTATCATTTGAATCTCGCCCTCGCATTCCCTATAGGCCGTATCGCACGATGCGGAATGGGCCTTTGTCTGTCGTGCCTGGAGCTTGGGAGACGTGATGGTCACGTGTGTTTTGTTGAACATTGAGCAGCGAGCCTTGCGACTTGCGCGAGCTTTTTCCGCGTTTAAATTTGTACTCCGACACCCGATCTCTTTTTCCCACAGCCCATGGCCGTTAAAGCTTGTCATCTCTCTCTGAGTCCTTGTCAGAGGTACTCCCCCACCTTTGGCTTCGCCAGGGCAGCTCGCTGCTACTATTCACGCCCCTGCATAAGCCTAAACGACCTTAACATTATCAACTCTCTCACATCTCCCTTCCCTTATCATGCCCTTACGGCTGCCGTTTAAGAACCTTCCCCTAGGGCCAGTGAATGTTTCATTTCCGCCTATCCTCTCTTTGGACGACTCTGAGGCCTGTAAAGCCACCACCTGTCATTCCACGAATAATTCGTCATTGAACCTGGCCCATGTCCCGGGAAGAGGTAAGTTTTTCCTATTCTCCATCCAGCAGCGAGTGCTTGACCAATCCTCACATACAAGCTCGAAATCGTCACGACACATCGGAGCCTCTCCCGCACTCGAGTCCCGTAAATGTCGACATCAATGGCCTACGTTAGTACATTTTGGCGGTCGTGTGGCCTATTCGTGTATAACGATTTCCCTGCCTACTCAGAACTCTCCTACCGTTCATTTGATGCACATCCCCCAGTGATGGTGGACCAAAATGAGACTAGTGGATCTGACCCCGGTGACAGTATGTAATTTGTTGCCAACTGAGCTCGTCAAACTCATGGGACTTTCACATTCCAGATGCGTCTCCCTTGTCGGACGATGCTTCTGACGAGGGAGATGACGATATGAGTCGCGCGTTAGCTTTTGCCAAGATGCGTACTGCCTACACAGGTATGTCCGCAGCGATGATCAACTTCAACGCCGCCATGCAAAAATCAGACGACGACGAAGCGGACGGTCACCTTTCGACCCTGGCCTCCAAAGTCATCTCCTCCATCAGTCAATGTGAGCATACCTACCATGCTCGTATATATAAGTGCCTGAGCAGTTACTTGCACATTTAGCCCCGACTGCTCTGGTGCGACAAATTTCCCTATCGTCGAATTCATCTTGGGAGTCCGATGAAGACGACTTGACGGAGATTGAGCGCGAGGAGTGCGAGATGGTAAAGGCCTATATCGAGCGCTGGGCTTCGAGTATTCGACTCTCTTCGACATATTGGCAAGGTTTTGCTCCTCTTCACACGAATGTTCCGGTCTCGCTGGCGCAACGCTTGACTGTCTACCAGGCTGAGCAAGCGTAGGTCATCTAATCGACCATTTCCACGACCTTGACTAACCATTGCGTCTGCAGTATCAGGAAGGTCAGCGAGCTACTAGACATTCCAGCTCCGCTCGAGTTCGAACGCTCTTGTCCGCGCATTACCCGGGGCCCCGTTCACCTCGGCTTTGCTGGCATCATCGAGCAAGGCCGCCTCATTTCACGCGTTCTTCCCACGGACTACTCCCCCCAATCGCGCCTCGCAGAGTTCCGCCTTGCACTCAACGAGACTTGCGAAGACAGGAAGGTCCAGACAGTCTCGGTTCGCCTCCAAGCTGGCGCGAAGCACTCTGCCGGAACCCAGCGGCTCAAGGA